>JAOPJG010000530.1:0-22001 GCA_027478255.1 Dispira simplex | reverse complement strand
ATAACCTTAAAAATCGTAGGCTTAAACTAGGTAAAATAGATAGAAAAAATCGTAGGGAAATGGTGCATTTGCAACACCTTCTTGTTTGCACTGTTGTGAGCTGTCCCTTTATTTGGTTCCTATTTTGCTATTAAAGTCTATTATTCTGATTATCAGATTTATTCAGTTCTTTCTTGGTCTACCAGTATTAATTATATCTAATTTGAGGTCCCTACTTCCACCTGACATAGCAATTGCTCTTCTTAAATGACTGTACCATATTATTGGACAACCCAACCCTACTTCCAAGGGAGATCTTACCTGGTGAGTGGTACTGGACAATATGCTAAAGTATGCCATGGACAGGAGCTACATAGAAAATGTGAGGGAATTACTCAAAATACTACCCATCATTCCTAGTGACCATAGCTCCCTATTCACAATCACTTATGCTGCCTATGCAGTGGACACTTTTGATGTAGGCACATTCACCCTATCCACATTTCTATGTAGGAATATCATTGGTGGCTTTCAGAAGGATTGTGGATATCTGAAGTGTAGCACTCAAGGGTATGAGAATGGTGAATTTGATCATGAATACTTGTAGAAACATGTAACCAAAAAATTGTTGAAATACATTGGTGCAAAAGATGGGAAACTTCCAGTCCGCAAAGATTTGCTCATATACTACTGAGTTGGTATTGGAAGGTCATTTACGAAAACAGAGACAGGCAAGCCCTGAGATTATTATGGAGGTTACATCACGCACGTTAGTCCAGCTTTGGATGAGTTTTGTAGTCATTGGATTTCTTTACACCAGTATTTTGAATAGCCTTGCAGTATCGATTTTAGCCGAATAAACCTGGAACTTTTGTTGCAGAGCATCACTTGCTTTCTTAATTGAAAAAATGATACCTGCCGGAATTAATTAGTGTTTTTGTCAAAGAACCAATGTCCCACTTAACTATTCTTCCGGGCGAGCAATTGCGACCACACCATTGAGTACCATTTCTAAATGTTGTTACCTTTACACACTCTCTCCTCATACTTCCTCCATTCGGTTTACTTACAAAAGGGGAAAACATACCATGTCATCCCAATCGACACCCCCACTGCGACTAACACTAGGTCGTCGGCAGATTCCTGGATTTACGTACACAGCTCATTCCCCCGATGTGGTAGAGTTTAAGGTTTGGTCCCCTTCGCCCCGGTTAGGTCTGATGGACGTGAGGCTCTGGCTAGCGTACGCAATACTGGGATTTGGGTTCTTGGCTCATGGGCCCACGACTAATTGGTACCCGTGGTTAATCCATAGTTTGGTGAGTGCAGGGTGGGCGTGGGCTCTGGTCTGGACGGTGCGGCAGGAATCCTTTTTGGTGATTCGAGATATCGGAGTGCAACTTGATACGGTCAATGCCCTTGGTCAACACACGGTGCGCTTTATTGACAAGGCGGATATCCAAGACATTATCATCAATGAGGCCATTACGATGTTGGAAATCAAAACCTATTTGGCCGTCCTGGTGAGACAAGGAAATCCTATAGTGGTGGTGTTTGGGGGTTTGTTACCCAGCTTATCGGTACTTAAATGCGTGTATCGTGAAGCGCGCGTCATCCTTTTCCAGCCCGCACCGTGTTTCGGATAAATATGCCGAGTCTCAATACAATATGTTTACGTTGATAGCTCGACTTCTGTCTTCAATATCCTGTACTATAAATATCTCCAAATCCAAGTTCCTCGCGTACATCGCTGTGGAACCTATATAGGTTATTTTTGATGATGGTAGCTACTGTCAGCTAATCCTAACCAACTAATTTCAGCACTTTCCGTTTGTAGCGAAAAAAAATGACGTGGGGATATTCGGCCCTTTTAATCAAACCATGACACAAGCAAAAAAGTGCTGCACACAACCGACTTGACATCAATCTTATAAAATACTAAGTTATGATTAATATTCGAATACGTGTAGAGTAGTAGATAGAAGAAAAAAATTAAAATAAAACGACATACATTCTTTCTAACGTGGTTTGCTAACCCTTTCCTTCCCCTGAAAAGTAAAATAAAGAATCTGTTAATATCTGGTGCTTCCCCGTCTCCTTCCTCAGCATATATCACGTGACTAAGACCCAGTCTCAGATAGATCACTGGTATAAAACTCACACACTGATTATTCATTCGCTAGCCCCCGGCTCTCTCTCGTTTAGTATCGTTTATAGTTTACATCGTTTATCTATATTATCATATACTTGCCATAGTGCATAGTTTAGTGTTTACCCACAGTTTAGCGTTATCCTTAGTTTATTAAAGGTCTAGTTTACCCAAATCCTAACAGAATCTAATACATATCCGATCAAGGAGAGAGTACCTACACTGTAGACTGACGATTCAGCGTTCCAAACGTATAGTTAACATCATGGATCAATTTTGCTGCATTGCCGGCCTTTATCGAGGCCAACGCCGTCAAGTCGGTTAATTCCCGGGGACGTTGTAACAATCCACTCACCTTGGCCAGGGGTTTCGTCAGGCCGGGAGTAACCGGTGTGGTACCACCTGTTACCAGGGGAGGAATTACAGAGGTTGAGCCCGGGAAAGGAAAGTAAGTCTGGAGGATTTCGTAGACCATTAAAGTGGTACCAAATTGGGGGGAAGAACGGAATACCCGGGCCAACCCACCTTTGAAAAAGGCCCTAAACCCTTCCTCGGCGTAAATTTTTCGAGTAGAGTCTATGATCCCATGGTAGGCAGTTTGGCCTTTTCGGACTTCTACTTGTAACCGGGTCTTGATGACGTCGGCGGGGGTGGTTAAATAGGCCGCCGGCATACCGGCGATGGCCCCGGCTAGCAAGAGTTGACCAATGCTTAACTTGACCCCGGGGGCTTCGCCGAACACGTCCTTTTTCAGATGGGCGTACACTGGGAAATAAATGGCGGAAAAGGGGATATCACGTAATAGACAAGCCCCCGCTCCTTTATACAGGCCGACAAGCCCCAACTGGCGCACAATGGAAATGGCCGACTGACGAGGCACCACGTTCACTGATTTAAGTAATTCGCCTTGGACTTGCAACCGAATCTTGACGATTTCCAACGGGTTGGTAAAAATCACCTGACTACCACCGGCGGTACACCCCGCTAGGACTTCGGCCCAGAGGGCAATGTCCCCGGTGTGCGGGTCCTGGGCCAGTCGTCGTACCAAGTCGTTCATAGTCAACTTGATGGCCTTTTCCGGAGCTACCCCCACGAGCTGGGGCGCCAAACCTCGGTATAAACCGATGGGACCTTCATTCCGGATCACCTTGCGGAAACAGTCAATACTGTTCTTATACAATACTTCGCCCACCACAGCTGAGCGTTGGTTTTGCATACGGGTTTTCACCAAATCGATCGGGTACACCGCCGTAGCACCGACGGCTCCCGCTACGGCACCCAGGGAAAACATGTAGACCGGTTTCACCGCGCGCATTAGCCACGAGTACCACTGTGTACCAATTTTGGACACGGGTTGTGTATCTTCCACTGTTACTGCCGGCGTCAAGTCACCGGTAACATCAGTAGTAGTGGCAGTGGGTGGTAAAGTTTCCGGGACACCTGGTCCTTGCCATGCAGGATCAAACAACCGCCGGAAATCCTCCAGTTGAAATCCCCGTACAGCCTCCTGAGTGCCGATGTTTAACACCGTTACTAATTGAAACAACACCTGAGTTTCCAATGGTGTCAACAGTGAAGCCGAATTGTGGCATTTAGCCATAGTGTGGTTAAACCCTTCTGGGGTAATTAACCCTTTGTGGTGCTCGTGGGCGGTCCGGGCTAATAGGGAATCAACCCAATCACTGCGTCTTACCAACTGGTATATGGCACGCAGTACGGGGTACGTAAATTCGGAGGCCGGACGGACTTGACTTAGGAGAGCCGGTAACCGGTCAATGACGTACGAGGAAAGGTGAATGTCGGCAAAAGTTCGCACGAGTTCGGCGAATGCTTCCGGAGATATCGCCCCGGTGCCCTTGAGATCATGGGTACGAAACCCGTGCTGTAGTCGTTGAATTTGAAGCTCTTGAATCATTTCGGAAAAGGTGGTATAATCCACATCACCTTGTAGAGCACCCGTCTTGCTATCGGTACCAAAGTATAACCGTAACCAGTCTGGACTGGGTTGAAACCCGGCACTGAGCTGGGCCGCGGTGGCCTGTAACAACGCCCGGAAATGGTCCACGGACATCAAACCTCGGCCCTGCGGAACTAGAGACCGAAAGGCAATTTCGTACTCCGCAAAGGGTCGGGTTAACAACTCTTGAAACGTGAAAAACTCGGTCCACGACACCAAGCCCCGTTGGGTAGTATCAGCCACTTGGAACAATACATTGAAATGGTGGGCGGACAAACCAGTTTCTCGTAGTACCTGTTCCAACCCATGGGGGAAGAGCGCCGTGAGAAAGTCTTCCCGTTTCATATACCGGGACGAGGTGTCACCTTCTTTGGTCACGCTGGCATACTTGTCAAAGACGGCCTGGAGTGCCGTATGACGCTGAGAGGATACATGCGGAGAATGATGGTATAGTTCTGTAGGAAGGGCACCGGTCGCCGCCATGGTAATAGTCTAGTGTTTGTTAGGGAATAATAATACTGGAGGAAGAGAGGGGAAGAGGTAGTACCGGCTGGGTAAGGATGATTGGAGGATGAGCTCACTGGTTAAACCATGCGCAAGGTTGGAAAAGAAATTGACAAACACCAACGTATTGGATTGTGGGGACGAAAGGAATAAAAGGTCAAGGTAAAGGTGAAGATCCGTTGGGTTGGGCCAGCTCAAGTTCTAGTCAGGCTAAATCAAAATCTATTGAAGAAAAAAAACCTCACAGTAATGTCGGACCTAAAGAGAAAAAAAAGTTCATCTCAGTGAAAGTAGTGACAACTGGCTGGCACGAAGGTTATTAGCTAGTTTAGCCAAACCCGGGACAACTAGTGCCATGCATAAGTGAATGAAAAAAAATCACATTTGATGACCCATAGAGAAACACAACCACACCCCAAAACGAACTACATATTGTTGACAGAGTAAGGATGGGGCAAGTCACTATAACTTGAACCTTATTTTGGCTTTTCCAATGGTCTTGGAAACATGCCGAGGGTCTGGCCCGGTTATGAAATAGACTCTGTATTTACTGACAACGGCGGAGAGGATCCGTTCCCTTACTATTCTATAGGTTCCTGATCGACATTAACGGAATGACTTGTGGGTACAATCCGGTCCTGAGCCAATCAGCGCAATACCTTATACTCACCACCAACCCAACCCTTCAGACCACCCCCACTGTTAAGGATGGAGGCCACGTCCGACACACTGATAAACAGCATGTGAATGCCCACCGTATTCCTTTCAGGAATTTCCTTTTTCTTTTTCCGCTGCCCAATCCCCCCCCATTGGTCATGGGACAGGGGCACTCATCCGAAACCAGATGGCATTGAAGACAAACGATAGTGGTGATATGGAATTGGTTCGCAGTCCTTTTGTAAGCATAGCGATCTTTACATTGCAGTCGAAGGATATCCAAACACATCGTAAATATCTAACAAACGCAGGTATGGCCAAGTGTTATGTACTTCCCAATCCGAAAATAAATTAATGAAAATTGCTTTTGATTTATACAAAACGCTCAAGGGCAAAATGTAGGCAAGCTAGAAACACGGTTGCCAATTAATTCGATGACACAGTATCGACTATAGGGTAATTCAATTATTATAATGACTGGAAGGAAAAATGAAGGCCAGGTAATACATGCACAACAAACCAATACATGCCCCCCTTATGACATCTGAACAGCTATGTACGATGTCAGGAACAGCGTTATGGCAAGTAGTAAACCATCTGCGTTGACATCTAAACATTTTTCTTTTGTACTTCCAAGAGCTCCACCAGGGCGAGGGTCATTTGGTCTCGCGTACTAGTCGATAGCTGGTCAACGTCTTCCGTAGTTAGGCCTTCAGTGGTAATGGGTGGCAGTACCCGAATCTGAATAGTACCACTGGTGAAATGATGACGTTTAGGATCGTAAAAGGAACTATAGTTACTAAACACGACGGGGACTATAGGGATACCCGCCTGAATGGCCATATGGAACGCCCCCTTTTTAAAAGGAAGCAGTTGACCGTCACCTAGTCGACCACGGGTACCCTCTGGAAAAATGTATACGCTCACCTGCTTTCGGTGGATTTGATCCACAGCAGCTTTGAAGGTTTGAACAGCTCCTTGGCGGTTACTACGGTTAATGAAGATATTATTTGCCAACATCACTATTGAAATAGAGAAAACCGGCAGCAAATTATTCATCAGATGGTGACGCCAAAAATATTAATGTTAATCCCTTAAAAAACATACCTCACCCGCGAATAGTTGCCGGGCTGACAGTTAAAGTCAGCGCTAACATTATGACTTTAATGTATCCTCTTGTAAGGGTATTCCGTGACAACGTCATACATAATAACGCAACACAAACATACACTGGATTACGTAGTACTTCCTAATTTAGATTGCATATATTTCTAAGAGAAACTTACTGAAAGGACCTAGCGGAGGGTAGTATTTGAGCGTCGCCTTGGCCGTAATGACACCGTTCTTGGGAAAAATGGCCCCCAACGATATCAGGTCCAAAGCACTTTGGTGGTTTGACACGAAAATACACGGGGTCGACGGCAAATGTTCCGTTCCCCGCACTATTGTACGCACACCCAGGACTAGACGTGACCCCCAGTTGAAAGAACGGGCCACCACCCAGTTCAACATGGCACGTTTTTGCAAGGGTACCAGGATGACCGCCGAACATACCCCAATCACCGAACAAATGGCGACCAGCAGGATAAACACCAATTGACGCAGGTAGAAATTGAACGGATTAGAGAAACGGGCCAATACGAACGTTGCGATCAACCCCATTGACGTGTGGGTTAAGGCCGGAGAATAGGCGTACAGGCGCTGGTAGAGATATAAAAGTAGGTGAATCATAATTGAAACAGGAAAAACTATATTGGTTCAAATACAGTCAACAACTACAAGAAAAACCCCAATCGTAAAAGAATAGGATAAAAAATAGAAATCTTTACTACACTGAAAGGTATAGTGTGAGACGGTATCCCAAAAAAAAACACCAGGTCAGCCCACTTAAATTGCAAACAGTACAAAAAAGGGGAAGATAGCATATGGGTGGCTTCGCCACAGGACCTTAGTGGATGGGCGTAACCAGAAAGGCTGGAACGCTGTGGTGATTGGAACCTTGGTAAACCGTTTACAGGATACCACCAACAACCTTTAATGAATTAACATTCGAGGTGAAAAAGTGGTGCGTACATTATCATCCAATCATCCAGATGGCCCGATTATTAGCTCACAGGTCCCTATAATCTCACAGTCAGGAACCGACCGACGTAACCCCAATGCATTTTGTCAGTGGGACACAAGAGTCTCTCTTTGGTGCAATCGGAATTCCTGTGGCAGATCAAGTTCGTTGCCAGGGCGTTCGGCAAAATAAACCCGACGTAGTGTCCCATTGGCATGAATAGTGACCCGCACGGTTTCTCGATACCCGGCCCCATAGACTTGGAACAACACACTGCGTAAATCAAACTGAACTTGGTTCCATCCTGGCACCAGACGTAAAGGCACCAGTGCTATCTTTGAGGTCTGATATACTTGAGTTTGCACGTTAGTAGCTCGCAATCGGTACAAGTGATCACACTGGTCTCGTACCAAGACTTCCACCGCAAAGTATTCATCCACATGAGGCTTCACCAACAGTCCCAAGATAGGTAGTACGATGCCCAGTTCACGGGTGGCATCAGATGGACAACTCATGTACACTGTACCAATGCTTTCGCTACGGAGGATCAACACCGGACCGACGATGTCTATATCATTGTCGACTACCTGTACCGTATTTTCTGGGTCGTCGTCCGACGTGGAGGTAGAATCGCCACCTTGGTCTTCCGAGGGGTCAGATCTTGCTGGTAGACAAACATCCCAAAGCTGAAGTGGGTGCGAACTGGTAGAAAACCACGCCATCATCATTGATATGTGGTAACAGAGTCAGTACAATAGCCCTAACAGGTAGGGCGTGATAGACATCATAAATTACAGTGATACATGGCACATTGGCAACTACGCCGATCCGTCGCCATATAATATTACTACTGCCATAGGTTTTTGACATTATGGTGAACTTACCCGACGCTAGAAAAAAGTGAAATATAGCCTCCCTGACCAAAGGATCACGAACCAAACAAACAGGATATTACATAAGCCAACCGCCGAAGTGAGTGAGTTGCTCTACGATGGAGTGTATAAGTAGTGCACGCAAAAACAAGGCAGTAATCCACACCTTGTGAGAAGTCAAGGACTTGTTATTCGAGGCAGCGCATCCCTTTGTCTTCAATATCTGATATCTTGTTATTGGAACTTACCTGAATACGATTACGGAACATGGTGATGGTTATGGTCACCACTTGTTGGGGTAAGAAGACTGCACTATGGTTGGACAAGGGGTGGGTGACGACGAGTGGTATTTAGCTGTCGGCTATGGGATAGCAAAGCACGGGTAAGCAATGCGTTTATTTCATTGTATGCATTCACATCTCTATGCATGTCAGACATTAAAAATATATAAATAATTGAGCTCCTTCAGAACGATATTAAAAATAAAAGCACTTGGAACCGAAAAGCAAAGCTTGTCTATTGGAATATTGTTGTCACTCAGAGATTCTCGATATTTTTTCTTTATTTCTATATCACAAATAGTTACTCCCTGACTTGTGCATTAACCTCGTTTACATTTTCACACCTTTTAAACTTGTTCCGTCCTTATCCACCTTCATTTGAACTGCCTCCTTTTTTTGCATATATTCACCACGACACCTATGGTACATCTTTCGGTACTTCGATCCTTTGGCTTTCCCCGCGCAGTAGCGCCGATCCTTAAGACCGGACTCTGGGGCGCAATTCCCATTCGGTCATATACTAATGCAGCGTCAGACGCAGCATATACTACTGATTCCAAACCGGCCTCGGCTGCCATAACGCCGGGTAAGTGTACACAGTCATTCCTCCCCTTCCGTTTAATGTCGCACCTGGAAACACGGAGGATTGCTATTTTTGTTACTCTGACAGAGTTTGCTGTGTCCCTGAGATGTATGTACTGATCAACACCCTTTAGATAGTGGGTTGCTTAGTCTGGCCAGCCAGCCCCTCCTCCACCTCCTCTCCCACGCCTGGTTTATCATCTAACCCTTTTTCATGTTGATTTTTACAAAATTTTAACTTGAACCGTCTTTCCATGCGTCTCCTACTTGGTCGATAGAGGATAGTATAACCGTATTCGGACAGGCATATCCGCGCGATGATTACACCAACTGCACTCCGTCTATTCTGGATAAAATGGACCGCCAATTGCACATGAATCCGGCCCATCCACTAGGTATCCTTAAACATTTAATATTTGACCAATTTCCTGGCTACGCCCAATTGGACACTCTATCACCGGTGGTGTCAACTCAGGCCAACTTTGACAGTCTTTTAATTCCGGCCGATCACCCCAGTCGTAGCAAACACGACGCCTATTACCTCAATCGTACTACCATGCTACGTAGTCATACGTCGGCACACCAAGTAGAAGTGATGCGACAAGCCCAGCACAAGGCTTTCCTGATAGCAGCGGACGTGTACCGTCGGGACGAAATCGACGCCAGTCACTATCCAGTGTTTCATCAGATGGAAGCTGTACGGCTGTTTTCCCCACAGGATATTAAAGCGGGTACGATCGAGCGTGAAATCGACCGGATGAAAGCCCGTATCCAAGAAGTAGGGGTGATATCCACCGACGATTCTCTATTGGACCAACAAGCACAGCACACTACGGAACTGCAACCCGAGCACGACCCTCGTACGGTAGCGTTGGTCACCGAACATATCAAGACTTCGTTGAATTACTGGGTGGCCGGGGTTTTCGGTCGTATTCAACATCTCCAACCTACGACGGAGAACAAATCGTCCAAGATCCCCGTCCGCTGGATTGAAGGCAATTTTCCCTTTACCACGCCTAGTTGGGAAATGGAAGTAATGTTCCAAGAAAATTGGCTGGAAATTTGCGGTTGCGGAGTTATGAAACAACAACTGTTACGTGACGCAGGATTAGATGACCATATCGGTTGGGCCGCCGGGTTTGGACTAGAACGTCTCGCCATGGTATTGTTTGATATACCCGATATTCGACTCTTTTGGAGCCAAGATCCCCGTTTCCATTGCCAGTTCCAGCCGGGTCAAATCACCCGGTTTGTACCCTTTTCTAAATACCCACCATGTCTTAAAGACATTAGTTTTTGGCTACCCACTCCTGCGTCCTTTCACGAAAATGACTTTATGGACGCCGTGCGAGATGTGGCCCAGGACCTTGTGGAAGACGTCAAATTGGTCGACCGCTTTGTTCGTCCCAAAACCCAGCGTACCAGTTTATGCTATCGTATCGTGTACCGCTCCATGGATCGTAGCTTTACCAATGACGAAATCAACGTGGTGCAGGAGAAACTACGACATGAAGTGACCCAACGTTTGGGTGTTTCTTTACGCTAATCTCATTTTTTTCATACAGTAATCGGTGGGTCTGGTGACTATTTGGCACGTAAGTGGCTTATTAGATTAAATTGGATAGCTAACGCTGTCTATTTTTTTGATCACTTTCCTTTGTCTTTGTTTCCCTTAAAAGTGATGAGATATGAATGGCGAATGTGACTGTTAATAAAAAAAAGGTAAATCAGTTGAGGGCGGTTATGCTAATATGGTGTTGATACGAAAGGAGAATCATGATGAGCGTACCATAAGAAAACGTAACGTGCACTATACTCTGGTCATGGACAAACTTGTCATGTGGTGAACTACAGCCACCAAACTTTCCCTTTGATGATGTCCGAAAGGACAATAAATTTTGTAATTTTCCGATATCCCCAAACAAGTAATGCCATTCACATAGCTTTACTGCCTATCCTACCCTTTTTTTTACCCGGGGCTCTACTTCGACTATGTACCCTTTTAATATTCCTATTGTGCCAGCCAAGCCTCTTCTTACTGATAGTTCATTCTAATCACCCCTCTATTATCAGTGTACTTTTCCATGTAGTTCAAGCAACATACCAATCCCCCCCCCACATATTTGAGACTTGTCGAAAGTGGTCACCCCCCAACATATTGGACCCAATTCACTTGGCTTATCTGCTTCTTTCCCCCTCTCCTTTAATTTTTATTCTAGTCGCGTTTATTGTACTAGTCCCTCCATGGCCATAATGCATCTACTAAAAAACCCCGGCCAGGGAGTGATTCATTGCGGCGTAGTGGCTGGCCAACCCGTACTACACCAATGCGCTAGTAAATACCCGTTAAAGCTAGTAACCCCACGGGTCCACCATCAACCGCAATGGGACCCGACGAAAAACCCACCAGCACTGGCGGTATACGTATTAACGTATGGCGGTGGTATTGTACACGGTGATCTTATTCATTTGCACATTGTGGTGGACAATGCGGCAATTTTGACATTGTTAACACAGGGGTCGACCAAAGTGTTTCGACATCGGACTAGGGAAAATGTCACTAGGGTTAATAACCCCCGGGTGGTGTGTAACTTGGAGCTGGCACCGCCGTTGGCTTTACCCATGGTGGAAACTTTGGTGGATAAACCGGTGCACCGTTTGGGTAAAGGAGAGCAGAGTCAGTGTAATAATACACCTAACCCACTGAAGGAGAGAAAAAATATGGATAAAGCAAACCTCCCATCGACGGAGACGTTGGTTGATACATCACCATCACCATCCCGACAATTCTCGCTGAACCATTTTGTCGTACATATTGCCCCCGGTGGGTGTTTAGTTTCCTTACCCAGTCCTGTTACTTGCTTCAAAGATGCACGTTACCAACAACGCCAGGATTTTCATTTGGCGGACATCTCGTCGTCGTTGGTCCTATTGGATTGGGTTACGAGTGGTCGGGTCAGCCGAGGAGAGGCCTGGCAATTTGATATGTATAGTTCGACTAATTCTGTATACGTCAACGACAAATTAATCTTTAAAGATGTCGTACATTTGAGTGACAAGTTCAGTCCCCTGGTTCCCGACCAAACTACCTTGAAACCCATCCCCGCCTTCCCTGCCAACCTTTTGGAAGTCACAACGGTCGGTAGTTTTGTGGACCGTGTGGATCCCTTTCAGTGTTTCGCGATGTTGACTTTGATAGGGGAGAAGTTGACCTCCTTGATCCATTCCCTGGTGGCTTTACAGGACCAACAACGTATCATGGCGTCTACCCCAACAGCGATATTTTCCAATCATACCCGAGATCCTCTGCAACGGCAACGAGACCACTCACAGCCTATTTTCGACTCGGAGCTGGTGTACACCATGTCATACGTCGACCCCGAGAATACTGATTTGGGTTTAGTAGTGCGTCTTTCGGCTTTCACTTCCGAAACTATTATCGAGTGGATTCGGACCCATTTGGCTAGTTTGAAAACAATGGTAGGCGTCAACATTTGGAAATCAGTGCTGAGCTAATTTGTACTATAAACAGCAGAAACATAAACATGCCATATCCAACCTTTATTGTACCAAGCTGAGCAATTGAGTGAATATCTTTGCTTATTGGGGTGTGACAAAGATTAAATAAATATATCACCAGACCACATTTTCTTCGGACAAAATGACACGACTGCTTACTCCTTCCCTACTAACAATACCCCGGCCAGGGCTTCATTCTATCCTTTTTTTGCTTGTTTAGTCAACTTGCAGTATATGTGTTGTCAATTTCAGGTGTGGATCCCTGAAACATTATGACTGTGATTTCGCATAACGCGTTTCCCGGACTGGTATCCGATTGGGCTATTTATCCAATGTCAGTTAAGTTGTAGCGTGCTGTACCGTGTGTCGTTTTTTTTTCTTTGTGGTTTTTTTGGTGGATTACTTGCGGCGTGTGAATTCACTCCAAAACTTTTTTGGATTGCAGTCTAAAAAGTACCTCTGATCTAATGCTAAGACATTACACCCAAGTGATGGGAACAAATGGTACTGGTGCGTGGGTGATGTAGGTTAAAAATAAACATTGCCTACCCATTGACGCGAATAAAAGTTGGAAATGTGGGGATGGATTTGTTGGTCTGAATTATGTAAAATTCGACCTTTTTTTTGTTTTCTTGTTAGAAGCCATCAAAACACAGCTGACATCCAGCGGATTTCCACCCACCTCTTTCACTCGAAAATCTTGCTGTTCTTTCTGGTGGAATTTTAGGGCTATAGAATCACTGTTTACATTTAACTTGAGTATTTTTGCAAAGGTATATGATAGTGGATATTCAAATGGAATTATAGGAAATGGTCAGTATTGGGGGGGAGGGTAGACCTCAGCAAATTCGTTGACAGCTGCAGTACATTCGGTGGGCTGGAAGAGATGATACCTATCGTATGAAGTTTTCATGTTATCCGTTGGTCATCCGATGTATGAACTGACCAAGTACAGCCGACACTCGTAGGTAACGGTAATTGACACCTTCCGCGGAATCGTGCTCACCCCAAGACGAAATTTTATCATCAATTGTAAACCACCAAAGCGATGAAGTATGGGGTGAAAGGGTGCATGGTCATGGGTAACGGATGCTTTCGACCAGCGGTAGTGACCTGGATGCAAGTATATTGGTGGGTACCATTTAAGGAAATATGAAACGGTTTTCTTTCAGCAAACGCAGAGATGAAGCATGTTCCCTTCCCACCCTTTAAAGACATCCATGACGTGATATGATAAATAGAAGCGGGTTTATGTAAATTAGAATAGACCTGTGTCAGCGTGACTGCTTTTTTCCATGACTGACAACTCCCTGCGCCAGGAGGAGTAAAAAAAACTGCATGTCGCAAATGCTGACAAATACAATGCATTGTTTATGTCCTACAGCGAGCCATTTGGACTTGTGATCCCCCAGGTGACCTGGGTAGGTTGTTTATCAGTGGTCCAAATTCGTGTCATAAGCTGGCCTGGAACTCTAAATCTGGACTATGCTTATTAAGCTGGCCCGATTTTGTGAGGTTATTTCCAAAAAAAAATACTGCTGATTAATAAAAATGTGGGGAGGACGTTGACGTATGGACGGGTACCGAATTGAATAGTCATAAACGATTTATTTGGTGCGATTTGCAACACACCTGGGAAGGAAAAACGTAATAATGTGCCTTGAGTGCAAGACCACTTGCTGCCAGTATCATGGTCCATATTTGGTGTGGTTAGATGATGTACACGTAGTGTAACATATTAACATGGTGTTTCCGCCAACTTATAATGAGTACAGGTTGGCTTCTAGTGATTGAGAGCATAGCGCAGACCAAACTGTATTGACAATGTTGATTTTACTACACCACTCTTCCTCCCGGATTCAACCCTCGGCGCGATAGGGATGATGTGATATATATGAAACCTTCCAGTAATTAGGAATAACGGGATATCGTTGGTAGCCGATGATGCCATTACCCTGGAACACATCACACTGCGCCCGAAACAATGAGGTGTGGTTTTACGGCTTTTCCATTATTGTCAAGGGGAAAAGGGAAATTCTTAACGATGACTGTACTGGGTTGGGATCGTATTATTTCATACTATTTACAGATGCTGAGATAATTTAGGCTGTTGGACATTGGCAAAAGCCATGCCACCATCTCTCAACTGAGTGAATTTATTTGTTCTTCAACCCGACTTTCTATTTCGACCAACTGTAATCTAATCTGCCAAAAATAAGCATGGGTCTACATGTATTTTCCAAACTTATCACCCCTTCCCATAGATTAATCAGGGGACACGACCACCAAAGCTAACACTGGGTTGGCGCATTAGTCAGCGTGGTTTAGAGCCCTACACCCGCTTATGATTGGTGAAATATTCGCAATCGTTGACCTATCAAATACATTAGTAATTCGCATGGTCAGAGGTCCAGATTCTGTAAACAACCAATATCCGACCAGTGTGGCGCGAGCGATCTATTTCTCAAGTTAAAAAATTAAAAAAAAAAGAATTGGACCGGCTGTGTGGTCGAGTACGCTTCGGGGAAAAACAGTGGCAACGACGGTTCAACAGCTGCATGGGTTTCGCGTTGAGTGGCTTCTGGTGATGCAAAAGTAGGTGGGGAAATGGTATATAAACCATGTCGACCCTACGTCTCGGGTGAGCAGATTATTAGGGTGTGTTTGACTTTTATCCACCGTTACTCATAATTTAAGAATAACACTCGTTCATTTTTTGCATTATTGTGGTTTAGTACAACCCAGAAAATTGTTTTCCCCCAATACTTCTGTTTTTCCCGTCTTTACCTTTATACCTCCATTTTTTGAAAAAAAATAATATACTTGTGCCGTTTGCTTTCCTCGAATAGCACCTACCCGCTGAGATTTATTTATTTCTAGGCTGAGTTGGTGTTCTGCATTCGAAAAAAAAGATTCAGCACCTCTCACCCTCTTTTATTTCTTGAACTTGTAAATATTTTTTGTAGGACTGTGTCACTCAATAACCAGCCAACCACCATGACTGTCACTACCACGACCAACAAGGTATTAGACGTTGTGGCCACCAAGGCCAATGGTGAAACGGAAACCAAGCCTTCGTTGCGTTTCGATACTTTGGCTATTCACGCTGGACAAAAGCCCGACCCGCACACCGGTGCCGTTATCCCCGCTCTTTCGCTATCCACCACTTATCGGCAGTCGGCCGTGGGGGTGCACAATGGCTTTGAGTACTCTCGTTCCGGTAACCCCAACCGTGACGATTTCGAAACGGCTATAGCAGCATTGGAAAAGGGCCAGTACGCGTTAGCGTTTTCATCGGGTTCCGCCACTACTGCCACCATTGTCAGCATGCTTCCGATGGGCTCCCATATTGTCTCGGTGAACGACGTGTACGGGGGTACCTATCGGTACTTTACCAAGGTGGCCCCAACTTCGGGAGTCAAGGCTACCTTTGTGGACTTGTATGACCCCAATAACTTACAGGCGGCGATGCAGGATAACACCCGGTTAGTGTGGGTAGAAACCCCGACCAATCCTACCCTGCGTTTGGTAGATATCCAGGCTATTGCCGAAATCGCCCATGCCAATGGTGCCCTGCTTGTGGTGGATAATACTTTTTTGTCGCCTTATTTCCAAAATCCGCTGGAACTGGGTGCCGATATTGTGCTGCATTCCTGCACTAAATACATCAACGGTCATTCGGATGTGGTGATGGGAGTAGCGGCTTTGAAAGACACTCAGGTGTACGAAAAACTCAAGTTTTTACAAAATTCCATCGGAGCTATTCCCGCTCCCTTTGATTGTTTCATGGCCCATCGGGGTTTGAAAACCCTTCATCTGCGGATGCGTCAGCACGAAGTGAACGCCCTGGCGGTAGCCCGCTTTTTGGAGTCGTCACCTCTGGTGGACGACGTCATTTACCCAGGGTTACCTTCTCATCCCCAGTATGAATTAGCCCAGCGTCAACAGCGTGGTTTCGGCGGGATGTTGAGTTTCCGTATTCGAGGTGATCTGGAAACGGCTGACCGGTTCCTCCAGTCCGTGCGATTGTTCACCCTGGCCGAAAGTTTAGGTGGGGTGGAAAGCCTATGCGAATTGCCAGCACTCATGACCCATGGTTCCGTGAGTGCTGAGGATCGCGCGGCTTTGGGTATTACCGATAACCTCATCCGTTTGTCGGTGGGCGTGGAAGATACTCAGGATCTCGTTGAGGACGTTAGTCAAGCGCTGGATCGGGCGGTTTTGGAGTCTCTGGCCAACTAGGCAACTGATAGCCTCCATGTACTTTTTTCGACACTGGGATTAGCCTACCGAAGAGTGGGCGGGTTAATGACTTGCTTAAATCACCAAAGTCACATATGTACAGATACATCAGGACATACTCGCTTTTCGTATCTATGAAAGTTTTATTTACCCAACGTCGAATGACTTGGTTCAGGGGGATTTTTTATATGAGGTTTTTTTTGAGATCATACACAACACAATATGGGTAATTTTTTTTTTCAACTATATAGAGAAAAATCCGCGGAAGTTGAATGGGTCTCACAAAATCCTATTGGTTACGTTGTGGTTGGTACATTTTTTCCTCTGAATCTCTATATAGTTGAAAAAAATCACCCATATATTTCTTTTTTTATTCGCATTCGCCAGCTTTAAGCATAGTAAAATTTGGTTCTTTTTTTTCTGCAAATTTTTTAAAGGATAATCCACGTTATAATAGGATGTTGTAATTTGCAAAATGGGGCTTGGAAATCCCCTGCTATTCAGCGCAACCGCGTGATTATACGGAAGAGGGCAATAGCCCTGCACTTTGTCAGCCCATCACTAATGGGCATGTTCGTATCATTGTACCCAGGACAGAGCACATTGATGACATGAAAGGAGAGGGCCCGTTGGTAAAATTGTACAATCATTCCACACTGCACTCAAACAGTGATAATTGGCAAATGTTTTCTGTTACTTCTCTGGAAACTGGGAAATGCTATGTCTAGTGACAGTGATGGCGCTTTCAGGGGATCAGGCGAGGTCTTCCCCTGAGGTCTGCCTTTTTTCGCTTGGGGTGACACTGGTGTAACAATAAGGAGACGAAATCCGGGGAGAAAAAGAGGGGGTCACATTGTTGTCATAACCATCAAAGTAAGCGGAGTTTATCCTGCCGGCTTTCTTTCTTTCTCCTGCTTCGCCCCATTGTAACCCAGTTTTCTTTTTTATCTTCTACACGTTTATTTGTATAGCTACTTTTCTAGTCAGTGGTTTGACAAGCGGCCAAATCCCACCATTCCTAGTGTGCTGACCTTGTTTCATCTTTCCCTTTAGAGTCACCGACGATAACATGAGCGCAATGTCTCAAGGTAGGCGAACGGCTGGCCCAAATTAACCCATTGGTGTCATCCTATTTTCTGTTGAGCATGTCCAACTGGAACGCAAAGTATCCGGCGGTTACAACTTCGTTAGCAAGTGAACCCAGCTAATGGTGACCGCACTTTGCCTTACATTTCTGGGGATCCAGGTCCGCCAAACGATGGAGGGGGACATCGGTGTAACGCATGGGTAGGATAAGTGGCTTATTCTATCGGCACTTTGTAGTATTCGCCTGTCCCATACTGTAATTCTATCAGAGTAAAGCATAAGATATAAATAATGTTGTTAATGGCTTTCAAGTCCTCACTAACACGGTTATAAGATATTCACCCTCTGCTGTATTTGTGGTTCACTGGAATCATCTATTTCTACACTCTCACTCGATAGAGCTTTTCTCCGCGGTAACGGTTCAAGATTTAACTTGGAAGGCCAGTGGCAGCGGTTCCGAGACACAGACCTTTTATGCTCAGTCCCACGACGGCCAAATGGTCTTTCTCCAACTAGCCTGGGCCAACGTAGGGTAAGTTTGCCACGATATTTCGTGATTTATAATATGATTTTTATTTCACTGTTGCTATTGTTATTGGTGTGAATACTAATTCTGCATAGATTTTAATATGAATTATACTTTATCATGTTCATGGAACCTTCAAAAACGGGAACGCAACGACGCAGGTTCATCACTACGATTGAGACGAACGCTGCCTTTTCTGATGGCCAATCGATCAATATTTTCCAAAACTTCAACGGCGGTAAAATATCCGTCTCCACTAACCGCTTATCGGCGGAATGCAAAGGCCTCAGTATTACTGCATCCACTCAAGAATATGAGCGATCACTACTGGGAGTAACTTATCTCGTGAAAATGACTGGTGGGAGTGATCTGAACGGAGAGTTGACCTACCACTTCCGCAATCCAGGGTTCAAGGTTGGCCACGAGGGTCGTTATTATATGGGTAACACGTCAGTGACGGATGGGCCACCGAGTGGCCAAGACTCCAGCTACATCAAACATATCTATGGCCCGGGAGCCTCAGTGTCCGGATGGATCAAGGCCAGAGGGGTGACTTATAACATGGACGGTGCCGGCTTGTTTATTCATGCCCAGTCGGATATGAAACCCTATACCGTGGCTGATAAATGGCATTTTGCGTACTTTGCCGGTGAAGACGTGGTTCTTAATATGCTCCAGTTCAAGACGCTAGAAAAGGCTGGCGGTGTTCGAGTCAACAAGGCGTCCTACACCGAAGGTGGGGAATTGCGGGCCATCAGCATAGGTAACCAAATCGAATTGTCCGATTTCAAACACGATAATGTATCAGGTTACGACGTAGCGGGGCATGTGGTTTACACCTGGGAAGGTCAGACGGTTGATGGCAAACAATTCCAGGCCAAGGTTGAAGTGAATTCCACCAACCTGATTTCTCGGATAGATATTTTGCACCAGTTGCCCTATTTCGTCCGTAAGGTCATTCAGGCGTTAATCACCAAACCTTTTATTTACGAATGGTTTGATACGGCTATGGCCACCATTACAGTGGATGGTGACGAGCGTAAAGTTTCTGGTAAAATATTCCATGAGGTCACAATGCTACAGTGAGTAATACTGTACAGTGGGTTCACTATCTGTTTTAATCATATGGATAGTTTTTTTTCGACTATATAGTGAAAAATCCGCCGAAGTTGAATGGGTCTCTCACAAAATCCTATTGGTTATGTTGAGGTTGGTACATTTTTTTTGCTCCAAATCTCTATATAGTTGAAAAAAAATCGCCCATATGTTCCTTTGCTGTTGGGCATTCGAAATTTGTTTATTTCTCCCTTCTTCAGTATTTTAACTTCCCCGAGATTGCATTAGTGTATTGGTTCTATTTCCTTTTTTGTTTTGTTTCGGGTTGTAGTAAAATTTGCGTAATACCTTGGTGTTTACTTTTTTAAGTTCAAAGTGATGTTATTACAACCCAAAATGTATTATTCAGATATCCACCCGCTCTAACTGTTACATTTTAATGAAAGGGAACAACTAGATATTTTCCTGGAAACCAGGGCATGATGACTTTTCCATACTCTTCATTCCTGCGTTGGTTTTTGATAACAGGGAATGTGTTCAGTGAATTTATACGTGATCCTTGTCACCAATTTTAATGGTTATGTGTCCCAGACTATTTCCCTGGTTAACAAGGAAATTATGCAATTAATAGTTGGTCAGAGTTATCGACTTCTGGATCCTCTCCTTATTATTCAATGTTGCACCTACCAGGCCCATGAGGCTACTATGTTTACTTGTAAAGTACTGAGGCGATACTTCATTATTTTTTGCTGAGCGAATGGATTGGCTAATGGATATGGTGAATTGTTTCGTTTTAGAAATGTGACCTTAAAAGCGTCAAGGACAATAAAAAACTACCCTCCACTTAAGACAGTACACATAGTGAAAATATAATCTACAAACACATCTACCCTTTCTAGCAAAAGGGGTTATAAAACATAGGCCCACAGTTGCATTTGTACACCTTCCGTTCCTTTAAAAAATACAAGGTTCACTAGAAAATGATCAAACGGAATGCTAAAAAAATACAAATACGAACAAGGTGCCGTACACATCATTGGAGGCTAGGTACTTTAGGATTGGGCATCCATTCTATCATCACTTCCTGTAGGCGAGGCACAGTTCGTTGGATACCGTTCTTTAAGTACGTTTGGGCAGATATGAGTTCAGCGATGGTATACCGTTTCGTATTTAACCCAACGGGAAGTATCAGATGAACGTAGACGTGGTAAAAGGGACCCATCTTCCGGATCCGAACGTTCGGTATGGGCGCATTTTGTTTCCCGAAACAGATCAACTCCGTCACCACCGCGTTGGTCTGAAGTAAAGGTGATCTGGGTAAATCTGGGGGTGTGGAACCCTCACCTATATCGCTGGTACCCGTGAAATTGCCAGTGATATCTGTGCTAACCAGGTCTAATATAGCTTTTTCCACCCGTTCTTGTACTGTATGCATTTCGGTGCTATCCTCGTAGTCGGTGAGCTCTTTGAACGCATCTAATCCGATTTGTACGCCGTTCTTCAACAGGATGGCACCCACTAGTAACCCACCTAGGGGATCCAGTACCGGAAGACCCATCTGTGAGCCTAGGATAGCCACTACAGCAACGACGCTAGAGAGTGCGTCACTACGATGATGCCAGGCATTGGCTATGAGGACTTGACTATTGGTTCTATGGGCCACCGCCATAGTCGCTTGGTATAATACTTCTTTGGACACCACCGAAATTCCGGCAAACCATAAAGCATGAGGATCTACAGTGTGTCCACCGTGCGGATCGGATCCCGAGTGGGTGTGGAGGAGAGTGGGAGACTTCATTAAAGTATCGTCGGTTGGTGCACCAGCTGACGGGGTTAACAGGTAAGACGAATTCGTCACCACGTCGGTAAGCTGGGGAAACCAGTGCCATAATACTTCCAACGAATGCTGCCCAATACCGATGGATGCCGTCACCAAGAAAAAGGAGACACCTAATGCACCAATGGGTTCAAAACGTCCATAACCAAAGGGATATTTGGTATCTCGAGGCAACCGAGCCCACTTGAAGGAAAATAAAGTCACGAAATCACTCACTAAGTCACTTAAGGAATGCGCCGCATCCGCCAGCAACGAGACAGAATTGGTTAACCATCCACCTACACCTTTCAATACAGTTAACCCAACGTTGGTAGCCATTCCTATTAAAGTGATGCGTGACCCAGGATCCCGGTAACTGGTAAAGGCTTTGAGTAAAAGTTCATGCTCTTGCAAATGGTCAGTACCTCCTTCTCCTCCATGGGAATGGTGGTGACCTGCATGGGAGGTGAGTGTTGTACCGCTAAACCAACGCATTGACCCATGCGATATTTGACGGGATACAGATGTTAACCACCTTGGAGATGGCTTTCGGATATGGGTCACTGCGACCAGCAGTCGTGACTTGGACAAATAACTTTGCCGAAATCTTAATTGCATTCCGTACGTCCCACTACACAGAGGAACAGTACCCGTCGTAAGTCTGGCAAAAAACAGCATGGCAGTATTTTAAGCTACAGTAAGTACCAATTCCA
>JAOPJG010000529.1:0-22023 GCA_027478255.1 Dispira simplex | reverse complement strand
TGATTTCCTCTGCCTTTACCCCTGTACCGGCATTCATGTCCTCAATTTATGTAACCTTTGGCTTCCCTGGTATCCTCTTATCTGTATTTTCATTACCAGGAACAAGGTGATTTCCGTGATGCAGGAATGATGTAACTCGTACCCGATGTATGGCACTTTGGTCTACCCCCGACCTGGTGTAGGTGACTGTAATGCGTCCATGCACTGAGGAGTGATCTCGATGCAGACGTGATGCGGACCGTACAGTCTCTCCCTGTGAGATGTATTCTTGGGTCTTTCTTTTGATGCTCGGCTATTCCGCAACACCTTTCGATGACTTTATATATCTCGGTGTATGTGTGGGTTAGAATGATGCGTTGATTCAACTGAGGCTATATTAAATGTAATATTCATCGCAGCCACATACATGGTTAAATGTATTCTCATTCACTATGCAGTATAAATTCTAAATGGATGCTGGAGAAAAGGGTGATGTATTTATTTTTATTCGCACATTTCTCTGAAGTATAATGTCCGGGGGTAAATATTACGTCATTTTAGGTGTATCGTTTTTTTTCTTCATCTGCTGCCGTTAATCTTACCCCATACAGGGAAGTGTTTTTGCTGAACCAAGAGGTGTTTCATATAATTTTTACCAACTACGAATTGTGTAGTTGCCAGTATGCTGAGTCATCCATAATTTTCATCACACTACTAAGACAATGAACATAACTTGTGGCAGAAGGAAGTATTGAAGTGGTTGGGTTTCACCACATGCTACCCTTTTCAACATTGTCCATCTCAGTGTATTATGAGTACCATTTCAAGCAAGAGTGGTTGGTTACACATTAGACCGGCAAACATTTCTTTGCCAATGATATAACCTTGAATTTCCGAAATGTACTGGACATTAGCATGTATACATCCAACCCAAGGTCAATAATTTTAAATCACATGACCTTAGCCCATTTTTTTTAAATTCTGGGTGTAATATAAAACTGACTGCACACCGCAGCACAGGTGGTTTCGATTATCACTGGTTCACAAATCACTCCCTCTGCCAACATCTAGCAGGGTTTTCACATCTTGGCGTACTTCAAAGCAAAACATTATCATTTCGTTTTGACACTATTTTTTTTCACAATAAAGTCGCCATTTTTTATTTTAATTTGTTTGACGTTATTGACTCCTCATCACTTCCCAAACCCTTTGTCTGCCGTCGATTGGATTCACCATGGAGAAACCTACCCCGAGAATCAATTCGGCCATGCTACCCAGCTACGTCAACAGTTCGGTTCGTTTGGTGGGTAAAATCGTACAGGTATGTCAGAAATCACTATTTAACCGAATATAGCGGTAGTGTTCAGGGTGCTATTGTACTTCCTTCCCCCGTTCGAGGTTTCATCACTTGTGAACCATGTCGCCACCAAATGGATGGAGAATCAGCCCAGTGCTAATAAATTGTCTTCTGTGACTGTTATTGCCCGACTAAATCTTTGCATTCTACTATGATGTACTACCTATCACCCAGATCCAGGGTACCAAAGCCATCGTCGAAGCGTCCGACCACGGCCAAGTGATGGTCAGCTTGATACCGGTAAGTGAATTTATCCTGTCTCCCCTGATGGGCGTTTTGAATTTACTTGTGTAACGTTTATTGAGGTTCAAACGCTCAATATACCCGTTTCTGCCCCGGGAGCAGCCCGTTACTAAATAATAACATTGAACCTCCGCTCAATGTTAGCATATGTCTGAACTGTTAACGATGTGATTTTACGATACTAATTCTTTTCGTATCCCGAATGACTGGGGTGATATATTTCACAGCATAATACCTTTGGAACAAAATTCGTCGAAATCATCGGACAAGTGCAACCCGATCGTTCCCTTCAGGAATTTTCCTCATGCAACATGGGGGATAATTTTGACTTGCCAACGTACAACAAATTGGTGGAGCTATCGCATCGTTACAAAGAGCTCTTTGAATAAAAGGGTTGTGGTGTTCTTATCGCTCGTACCCATAGCAATAAACTGTTTCCCTGCTTTGGATTCCATACTATTGGTCCTTCGCCTGCATTTATGTACATGACTTTTAATAAATTTGATATCAAATGTATCAGAATGAACGGTCATATTGTTATCCCTAGGTTGCTGGCGTTTTTTTCGGTAATTATGCAAGTGAAGCCTTTCTATAAATGAATTATCCCTATGAAAATATCGCATTGATGCAATCGAAAGTGTACTGGTTTATTCTTTACTGATCAGAAGATTAACGAGATAGGTATAAACAAAACAACTAAGACCATTTAGTACATAGTTAATGGATGTTCCCCATGCTTCTATTTAACGGTAATTTAGACAACGCATTGTGAGACACACCGATGACCGACAGAGGCGTAAGGGGAGATAAAATTATAAGGAGAAGTAAATGGAAGCCGTGGATTTATATGCACAGAAAAGTAATTGACATACTATGCCATTCCCTATTTATCAGCGTCCCGCAGAGTATATCCTGGTGCCAAGCAGACCTTTCCCAACGAGTAAGGAGAAATAGTCACATTGTGTTATTATTTTTTTATTTCGATCCGGTGGTACGGGAGTCAACATCGTCAGTTTGGGTAGATAACATAGCTGCCACACCAGAAGGTGTTGTCGAAGTCGAGCCCAAGTTGGCATGAATCAGGGGTTCGGCCGTATACAACGCATGATCGTATTCGGGCGGAGGATCCTCGGACGGGTCTCTATGAATCGCGGGGGAAGACGAGGTTACGGAACTGATAACGGGAGGGTGAGGTGTCAATGTTGTCATTACATCCGGGACCACTCCCTCTGTTAATGGACGAGTTAAAGGCAAAAGACGGTCGGTGTGATGGTGTTGGTACTCTGGACACGTTTCCTCCCTTGCCACTGGCAGTTGCGCATGGTCATCCGAATGGGAATGATGCGACACAGTATGATTCGATGTGATAGAGGATGGCGTGGCGGAAGAAGCGCCAATTTCTGATTCAGGTTCGGTTCGCTGCTGCTGGCTGTCCCGATCTTGCTGCTCGGCTAAACTTAAACGAATGGCCTCCATCACCATCAACTCTTCCAAATCGGCGCCCATGTGGTGCATGGCCTGCAAGTATCCTCGGTAATTCGTGCCGACGTTAGTCGCAGGAACCGTGGGATGTCCTTCGTCCGAACGATCGTGGTGACGGGTGCGACGGATGGGGTTAACTTGGGGAAGTAGGCGGCGAGTGGGAAATATTCCCGAGTGGCGTGGAGGTGCCCGTTCACGGTTGCGAATCCTCCGAAGAATGTGCGGACGAATGTCGTCTGTAATGACATGAAGGGTATGGGTAAGGTAAACATATACACCGTCGGGTAAAGGGTAGATTACATAATGAATTGGTTATCCTTGAGGTTAGTAATGTCCTATTATACCGTTTTAACAATCTGTAGACTGAAATCCTACGCTCACGGAGTAAATATGATGGTGGTTAGAAGCCCAATAGTCAACTTACCACTAGTGATCACACCGGGATCATTGTGATTTAGGGACCGACTTCGGGAGCGGCTTTGTCGCTGGCCAGTCCCATCCGTCGACCGTCTGTAAGCGGATTGCGAAGTATCGTGGCGGGCCAACGAATTTTGCGATGGAGGCCTAGATAGACGGTTTCTCGCATAGTATGGCGGGGAATATACTATTCCGAAATTCGGCTCCACACAAAAGGGACAGCTAATGATATAATACCACCGAAATCAATAAAATACGAAGCAGAGTTAGTGAATAATCTGACATACGGCTATGGGCATCAATAGGGTCGCCACCACCACCGCCCTTTTTACCATTTTGGCCACCAAATGTAGGGTGGATCTGCAGGTTCTTCCTTCGCCCTGGGGGTAGGCTGGCAAGGAACGGTCAATTTCTTCTAAAACAGGACAAGAGTAAATAACAATGGACATCAGAAGGACAACAACACATATACAAAACGATATGGGTACGAATACTTACCTAGTGGGTGCCAGGATGGGCTCCTGCCGCTTAAACTGCACAAAACATTCGGTACAAATGGGATGGTGGCAGCAGCGTGAGTAATTGATATTTTGGGGATAATACAGGAAACATATGGGACACTCGCACACCCGTCGCAGGAGGTTCCGCTCTTCGTCCGGAGTGAGTGACGGCGAATGGGTGGCGGTGCGACTTCGTCGACAGCTGTTTTGGTCGTCCGTTTGAAGCTGAGAAGGACCTGGTTGACCGCACCGATGGGGTTCGGACGGAAGTGTCAAGGTAGTATTATCCCGAACGACCGCACTTTGAGCACCTTTGGTGGGGTTCGCGATGGAGCCCATTGGGGACAATGGGGGTGTAGCTTCGGATTCTTCGGCACCCTGGTAAAACGGGGCCACTTTGCGATCGAGAATAAGTCGTCGAACCACACGACGGTCAAAGTCTTGCTCTTCAGCAGCGTAGACTCCGACTGGTTCGAAACGACCCCCATCAATGACATCGAGATGGTGGGCTTTGCCGTGACTATTCCCCATGTGGACTAGCGTAATAAGATAAAAAAATGATTGTGTAATTATTACGAGTATAGAAATCAGTACGGTAGAGTATGCGTCCACCGGAGCAGAGAGAGCAAACGAAGAGTTGCTAGTTGCAGTCTATATGGCTAGCGTTAACGAGGCGAATTCGGGGCTATCTATACTTGTACAAAAATTATGCCAAGAGACCCGGACGACCCAAAACAAAGTAATGGTGTAAACCGTGGATAGATTGGAACGGTATAAGCCAAATAACAGCAAAAGAGTCGGGTAACGAAAAATAGAAGAAGAAATAATAAAACAGTGATGGCAATAAGCCGAGGATGGGAACTGGCAGTACCCTGTAACAAAGTGGTGCGCAGATATGCAGTAAAAGTAGAAAGCGGAGGAAAGAGCAGGTGGAAGGGGGTTTGGCTTGGAACGAAATATACTTTGAGTGTAATACGTGGTATGGCCGTGGGAGTCACATGATAGATAACGACATTGATGGTTCGTCCGTTAGCTTGAAAGGTCACTAGCACCTAAATGACCCCTTACTGCAGCGCACTGCCTCACCCCGTCGAAAGGGGGATTTCATGCTAAGATAGATTCAACATCTCTATCGGGGGAGTTGCGATAACACGGATTTTATAAGATAAAAAGGATGCTGGTATACAATAATCCACATGATTGCCTGCACGTTATCCAATATTATTATATCATTATTCGTTCATAGGCTGATAGGATCTCTGGGCTTGTCCTACACAATTTGGTGGCTATTCCGGTTATTGGGCTTGAATGGCCCAGTGTTGGGGAGGAGTGCCCCACGTTGCGCAGTTCCAGTTAGGGAATTGGGCATACGGTGACTCCATTATATACGTTCATTGACGTCAGAGTGGCGAAAGGGAGTACAAAGTAATAACAGATCAACCCGTAGGCTTGAGCGGAGATGAAACCCGCTGCTGGGTATGTGATCAGTAAAGCCACACTCGGACCTGGCACTCAGAAAGTGTCTCGTATATCTGCACCTTCTTTCCTCCCTTCTGGTTCTTACTTTTCGCCACCACTCTTTTACAAAGGCTAATTTACCTTTCTTTTTTTTTGGTTCACCCTTTACGAAACCCACGTTTTATCTGTTTTTCACCTGCCCTGTTTTCGCCATGGTGTGCCTGAACGACCTCTCCGCCTGGAAAGCCCTCCAAAAGCACTATGAACAAGCCCGTCAGTTCCAGCTGACTGAGCTCTTTGCGCAGGATTCCGGTCGTTTTGACCGGTTTTCCCGCCAGCTCCATTTGGACTACGCGCCACCCCGTGGAAATAACCCCAACCCCCATTCGGTCAACATGTTGCTGGACTTTTCCAAGAATCTGATTAATCAGGAAACCTTGCAGTTGTTGCTCCAGTTGGCCAAGGAAGCGGGTGTGGAAGACCTGCGGGACCAAATGTTCCGCGGTGAACCCATCAACTTCACTGAGAAACGTTCCGTCTTGCATGTGGCCCTTCGTCATCTGGACGACTCGCCAATGTATGCCCAAGGCACCAACGTCGTTCCCGAGGTACACAGCGTGCTGGAGCATATGCGTCAGACATCGGAGGCCATTCGCTCGGGTCAGTGGAAGGGGTATACCGGGGAACGTATCACGGATGTGGTCAATATCGGGATTGGTGGCTCCGATTTGGGCCCGGTTATGGTCACCCAAGCCCTGGCCCATTATGCCAACCCTGACAAGTTGCGCGTACACTTTGTGTCCAACGTGGATGGGACCCACCTGGCCGAGACCTTGCGTACTTGTCATGCCAAGTCTACCTTGTTTATCATTGCTTCTAAAACTTTTACCACTCAGGAAACCCTCACCAATGCCCATTCAGCCCGCGCCTGGTTTTTAAACACCGCCCAAGATCCCGCCCACATTGCCAAGCATTTCGTGGCTCTGTCCACCAACACGGCCAAGGTGATAGAATTCGGTATCGCTGAGGAAAACATGTTCAAATTTTGGGATTGGGTAGGCGGACGTTATTCGTTGTGGTCGGCCATCGGGCTGTCCATTGCGATTTACGTAGGGTTCGATAAATTCGAAGCCCTGCTGGCTGGGGCCCACGCCATGGATCGTCATTTTGCCACCGCCCCGCTGGAGGAGAATTTACCCGTTCTCCTGGCGTTGATCGGAGTATGGTACAATAACTTTTGGGGTGCACAAAGCGTTGCGTTGTTGCCCTACGACCAGTATCTGAACCGGTTCGCCGCGTATTTCCAACAGGGGGATATGGAATCCAACGGTAAATTTGTGACCCGGGAAAACCAAGAGGTTAACTACCAAACCGGACCCATCATCTGGGGTGAACCCGGTACCAACGGTCAACATGCCTTTTACCAGTTGATCCACCAGGGGACCAAACTGATTCCCGCTGATTTTATCGCGACTACTCACTCGTTGAACCCCATCTCCAACAACCAGCATCATGATATTCTGTTGTCCAATTTCTTTGCCCAAACAGAGGCCTTGATGAAAGGTAAAACGGCCGAGGAAGTGTACGCCGAACTTGAACAGAATTCCGACACGGCGCAGTGGTCCAAAGACCAACTCCAGGCTTTATTGCCACACAAGGTCTTCAAGGGCAACCGTCCCACCAATTCCCTGATTATCGACCCGATCCTGCATCCGTTCGCTTTGGGTGCCCTGATCGCCTTGTACGAGCACAAGATCTTTGCACAGGGGGCCATTTGGAACATCAACTCGTTTGATCAGTGGGGTGTAGAACTAGGCAAACAGTTGGCCAAGAAGATTCTTCCCGAGTTGCAGGTCGATCCTTCCTTGACTCCCGAGACGGTACCCGCTGTGACCACCCACGATGCTTCCACCAACGGGTTAATCAACTACTACCGCCGTGCCAAGGCCAACAAACACTAATTTGGAGGGAGGGATGAAATGTCATGGAACCTGGTTATCAGGCTAGGATGTCGTTATAGTAGGTCAGTTGTGTAGATGGTGCATCTTGGGATTTCATTTAATTACTTGGCAGTTTAATGAATCTGTTTAGTCTGTTTTGCTCCCAACCTCTACTTTCGCTACTTTTTTATACATTGATCGCTAGAGTAAGGTACATCCAGTCGAATGGCCGTCTAAATAAACAATTCTTTGCTTAATCACAATTTGCTTTTAATGGTATATACAGCGAAGAAAGACTAAATGGGGGAACGAATAAGTGAGTGGGTTATTAAATTGTCGGCTTTTATTGATTATCACCAACATAGGTTATCATTAACTCGGAAGCGAGTCACCCAACCCCGAAAAGGAGAGTCGTAAAATCCAAAGGGAACCCCCCCCTCCCCCCACTGGCCAAAGTTATTGAATTACCGAATGCTCTCGGGTGGCCCGTCGGATTCGGTCGGCCAGATTTCGGTCTCGGTTTTCCACAAACGATATAATTTGGCCCTTTTGACCACAACGTCCCGTTCGCCCGGCCCGGTGTAAATAATCAATGGCAGTAGTAGGAAATTCGTAGAGGATGACGTGCGTCACGCCTAAGGTATCCAATCCCCGCGAGGCGATATCGGTGCACACCAATAATTTGGGAACACGGGAGGCGGTTCCCTTGACCCGGGCGGGGGAGGAAGGGCGAGCGTCACGGTGGGTAAACTCTTGGACGATGGCCCGTCGTTCTTTAGGATCACGGATGTCACCGTGTAAGGTAAGAGTGGGAATCTCTCTGTTTTTTAAAAAACAGGTCAGTTCAACCGCGGCTTGCTTAGTATTGCAAAAGATGAGCACTCTGGCCTGGGGAATTTCCCGGAGAATTGTAAGCAGATGCAAGTTTTTGGAACCTCGGTAGTTGTCCGGGTACAAAAAGGTATGCCGAATACGGGGTAGAGCCTGGTGGAGGTGAGGGGTAGTGATTTTAACAAATGGAGCCACGGAACTCCCTTTGGAGGCGAAAAGGCGGTCGATCGATTGTACTACCGTTTTGGGCAAGGTGGCTGACACCATGGTACATTGGAGTAGATGGCCACTTTTTTGTGAAGCGTGATTGACTATTTGGAGGATTTGGGTGGTCGTTTGGTCGAACCCGGCATCATTGAGCATAGTATCGGCCTCATCCACTACCACATGACGCAAATCAGCCACGGAAAATAGTCCTTCTTGTTGGTACTCGAGAAACATGGATGGGGTAGCCACCACCAGATCCACCGGACTGGTTTCCAACTGAGTACGCAATTGGCGACGGGCTAAAGTGTAGGTCACTCCGAGACACCGAAATTTAACAGTGTGGCTCAGCGCCTTGCACGTAGCAACGACTTGGTCGACCAGCTCTCGACTGGGCACCAGAACTAATGCCCGGGGATGGCGTAATTTGCGCACAGCTACGGTGGGGGCCACGGCGGTGTGAGCCAGATTAGTGATATCTTGGGTTTCGAGCGAGGCCTCGGCCCGAAGTTGCACTTCTTCCTCTTGTCGTTTCAGATGGTGCATGATGGGCAGCAGGTAAGCCAATGTTTTTCCCGAACCTGTTTCTGCAGCACAAAGTACATGTGGTGAGCCAGAACCGACAAACTTGGGATCACCACGACGCAAGAGTTCGGGAATGGCCAACGCCTGAATTTCCGTAGGAAGGGCGGGTTCCGAGCTGGACTGGGAAGAAGGACGACCGAGGATCCCTTTCGCTTCCATTAAAGCGGTGACTAACGATGGAGATAGACCTAGCTCGACAAAACTCGGTATTTTAGAAGCGTTCTTTGATCCATGGGTTGGGGTGGAAGCACGTCCTTCGTTAGGAATCGCCTCCAACTGGAATCGGGCCGGGATAAAACCGCGCATTTTGGGTTTCTTGGTGTGCGAAGCCGCGGAACGAAGCTCCGACGGATAATATGAACGTGGCCTGGTTTTATCCTTTATAAAGGAAGACTTGTCGGGTTGTAAACGCCGCCGTGGCGTCCTAGCGGTTACCTGGTTATATACACCACGGTGGAAAGGTAGTCTATGCTGATCAAAACGTGCTTGAAAACCCTGTGAAGCTAATGGCTTTACGAAATGGAACAATGGACGAAGGGTGAGTCGTTGGCCATGGCTACCGAGGGCCATACAGCCATTGGCGAGGGTTTGCATGTTGAGTTAGATGAAATCACTACAAATGGAAAGGGAGGTGAGCTATTACTGGAAATCCGAATCGCTGAAAGTTTATGGACAAACGAAGAAAACATGCACTTTCCGGACAAACTAGTTTTTTGCTCTATCTTTGAATACTCCACAAGGTCAAGCGTGTTTTTTTGGTCTTTCTGGATCGTTACGTTTTGTTGCAGTCACTTTGTCAAAGCCAACCTTCAAAAAAAAACGATACAAACAGAATAACGTGGCCTGAGCCTATGCGTGAATAACGTCAACTAAAAATTACTCCCACAGTACCAGACTCAATGGGAATACAATGGGTAAATTTCTCAATGGAAACCCCCTGCTGCTACCATTGCAGTGATGGTGCTTGTTATTATTCGCCGTAGAAAAAAAAGGGACAACGTTCGTTGGACCAGAGTAATGCATGCAGTGGAGGGGTGTTTGTTTACGGGAATGAGACCACCCGTCAATTTTAATACTGCTGAGTTTACCTATTAGTCGTATGTCGCTCTTTTTTTTTGTTACCAGTTACAATCCACCTTTTATTTTGTTAAAGGTCTTTCCAAATCTCATCCAGACTTTCGTGTATCCTCCGACAAACCCTTTGGAGCCAACACACACTATCCTGGGTCTTTTTCTCTGTTACATTTTCTTGGGTGATAACTTCGTTGGGTTATTACTTCTCGCACTATAGTATTGGGGTTTCTTGTAGAGGCCTTTATTACCCCCTCAACGTGTGACCTGAGTGGGTTTATTACTTTTTTTTCATTATTAGCTAGTTAACCCCACTAGTTTTGTGGGGCAACCTCTCTCACCCCCAACCCGTTATTGTGTTTTACTGTAAAGAGGAATCACTCTGGCCGCCTAGAGAGTGTTCCAAAGACAACTGGGCTGAACCCAACCTATCACCGTTATTATAGCTCAGTTTTCACATGTTTATTTATCACGCAACAGTCACTGCTGCATCCTTTTGTTTCCACATTGACTCTTAGATACCATGTCCAGCTCTACTCATACTACAGCTAACCCACGACGACCTTCCGCCAATCGACCCCAGACTCCGTTGGTTGTGCCCACCAAGAAGCGCAACAAGGTACCCGGCGCTGGAATAACACCTACTGTAGCCCCAGCTGGTTATCAAACCCGTCAAGTGTTTGTTCCACAGGGGTCCCGACACCGCACCGTTAGTGCCCAGGGTAAGGTCAATGGCGAGGTAGACACTACTACTCGTAACCGGAGTCGCACCGCTAGCGGGGCCACCAGTAGTATGCGTCGTAAATCCGGTCGTACGAAAACCACACTGGTATTGCCGACGAAGCAAAAGGCCCCACCACTTCCGTCGTCCACTTCCCAAATCACCACCAGTACCCCCACCAGTCAGCGTGTGCGACCGGAAACGCCCACCTCACGGGTACCCATCACGCCTTATACCGCCAAACTGCACCGTACCATCCAAAACTACGATGCCGATAAAGACCCCATCAAAACTTTTTTACGGATTCGTCCGTTGAAACCCGGTACCGAACCAGTGGATCCGTTTATTACGGTGATAAACGACAAGGAAATTAAAATCAATACCAATGACCGGCGTACCCGACCCTATACCACCACTAGTAAATACCTTTTTACTCGAGTATTTGATAGCCACCTCACCCAACAGGCCATGTTCCAGTCCACAACCCTACCTGTGATTCAGGAACTATTCGACGGTTACAACACTTTAATATTTGCTTATGGTGTAACCAATTCTGGTAAAACCTACACGATTCAAGGTACGCGGGATCAACCCGGTATTATTCCCCGCACCATGAACATTATTTTGCACCATATCAAGGACGCCCAGAGTCAGTCTCGAATCCGACCCATTCGGGCTACTGAGGCAGCGCACTGCATAGAGGATCCGTTGGTGTGGCCCCAGTTTCGGGTATTGCGGGAACAATCATACGTAAAACTGACTCTAAACGACCTACTAGCCCCCGATGAACATATTCTTAACTTGGATACCAGTGAATTCGAATACGCCGTCTGGGTCTCCTATGCTGAAATCTACAACGAGTATATTTACGACCTGTTGGACCTCAAAACGTTAATCACGGGTACCGCCGTTCCCAACGAGGTAGCACCGAATGGTTCCCGGATCGATTCCCCGGAACCCTCGGCCGCCAATAAACGTGCCACCCGTCGCAAGCATCAGGGATCCGGAGTGGGGATAAGCAACGACAACGTGGGCTCCCAAATCAACGTTACGGATCCAGTGACCATGTCTCCTTCCAAACGGACCACGTTAAAGATTCGGACCAACCCCGATGACGACTATTACCTGGAGGGTATTACCGAAGTGCGCGTTCATACATTAGAAGACGCCCTGGCGGTTCTCGCCCACGGGCAACGTCACCGGACCGCCAACTCGACCTTGTTGAATGCCGAATCAAGTCGGTCCCACAGTATTTTCACCATCAAATTACTACGCATACGGCGGGGTTTAACAGTGGATGCGTCCACACAGCTAGGTCCGCAAATGGTCCAGATACAGAAAATGTCGATCGTGGATCTGGCGGGTTCAGAACGGGCGGCCAAGACTCACAATACCGGGGAACGATTACACGAAGCAGGGATGATCAACAAGTCGCTAATGGTGTTGAGTAACTGCTTGGAAACTCTGCGATTCAACCAGTTTAAGCATGATCGGATCAAGACCCAGATCGTGCCCTTCCGTGAGAGTCAGTTGACCAAATTGTTCCAAAGTTCGTTCATGGGTGGTGCCAAGACTGTAATGCTGGTGAACGTGAATCCCTTTGACGACAGTTTTGAGGAAACTCAACGAGTGCTTAAGTTTGCCGCGGTGGCCAAAGATGTTACCACGGTTCACAAACCAGTGGCTGCTACGCCATTGTATCGGGCAGTGTTGCATAGTAAACCCCCGGCGTTTGGCCTGTACGAAGAACCTCCTGAGCAAGACCGACCTCCCAAGCGGAAGCGCGGTACTCCCTTGGCGGTTCCCGACCCCAGTGAGATAAATTCGGATATTGCATCGCCGTCTCTAGTACCCTCTTCCCCTTTTCTCACCACCCATACCCGGTGTTCCTCTCCCGCCACAATCATCGTAGATCTTAAACTTCCCGTCCCGGGACACTCCCGAGATTCTCCAGGGGAGAGTGTTGATCTAGTAGGCGCGGAGGATAGTACCACCCTTCTCGAATCGGTCAACGCTATCGTTCCCCAGGTCTCCAATGGTCCTTCCGATGATAAACCCGACTCACCCATGGTCATCGAGGATGAGTCCGAACCAATGCACGAACCTACTGGTGTTGCCGCCACCACGTTTTCCTTTAATTTCCCTACCGATCAAACAAACGGCGGGGCAGGTGAACACCCTGACTCGGCCCAAAGGGTTCCACGGGATTCGGTGTGCCTCACCCAGGACGAATGGCAGGAACATGAGAACTATACGGTCCAATTACGGAAGACCATCGACGAGCTAAAGCAACAGTACGCCGAAGCGCAGTACCGGTGTGCCCAAATCGAGTGCGAGGTGCGCCAAGAGTTGTCTCAGGATTACAACCGTAAAATTTTAGAAATGGAAGAACGCTACAATCAGCGACTCCAGGATGAGGTTCATCTGAACGAAGAACGGTGCAAAACCAAACTCGATATTCTGACCCGTACCCACTCGGCCACGGTGCAGCAGGAGGAACCTCTCACTCCCGCCCACACCTGTGATCACCAGGCGCAGTTGGACGATTTCGAATCCACGGTGAATCAACTGCGTTCGGAGCTCAACCGTTGCAAAATCCAGGAGGCCCAGTTTACGGCGCGGGTACAGCAACTGACAAACGATTTGGACAGCAAACACGCCAGTTGGCAGGAAGAAAAAACGCTACGACTTTTGCTCAAAAACCAAAACACCACGTTGGAAAACGAATTGCGGCGAGCCAAGGGAATTCGCACCGAATGTGACCGACGGATCTCATCCCATGGTTTGACATGGCAAAGTCAGGTCAAGGACTTGAACCGGGAATTGGAGCAACTTACCAAAGATCACGCCCGCGACCGGATGAGATGGGAACGGGAAAAATTTAACCTGGAGGCGTCCTTGGCGGACCTTCGGGGCCAGTTGCAGTACGAAAAGGAAGGTCGTCGCTCGTTAGCCACCCAAAATTCGCTCAATCCCGAAGATCGGCGGCAGAGTCGGGAGTCCTATGACTATGCCCTGCTTCAACAGATTCAAAAATTACAAAAGCGACTTCAAGAAACGGAAAAGGAAAAGCGATATGTGGAGCTCAGTAAGGCCGAACACGAAGCCGGTCTCCATGACTTGCAGACCAAGAACGAGTACCTTGTACAACAAATCCGTATTTTACACATGGCCAACGCCAACCGATCCACTACCTCGACCGTGACTGAAACCCCGGCCACTTCCAAAGTTCTTCGCGTATTTCAACATCTGACTCCGGAGGCCAAACAAGTACGATCCCCTTCGGTACCCACATCTGTCCTTACTTCGATGGCGAACAATAATCCTCCTTCTGCCCAAACATCTCGGGTGGCTAGCCATGGGCAACCACTCTTGGCAGGCCTACCGCTGGCACCGGCCGCCCCACTGTCGGCAAGTATTCCGGGGAACGGTATTGTCGGGGGTGGGGTGGTTGGTGGGGGAAATCCTTCGAAACGGCTCATGAAGTCCAGCTTTATTAAGAAGTCCCTATTTGGTAAAAAGCAGTTACAGTACGATGAGTATGCAGCCGAGGTGGTGGCCGTCGACCAACGGCAACAACTAACAGGGGCCGTTTACCGCGGGCCCATCATTCCCACCGCTACGGGGGGTATTAACGTGGTATTTTCGGAATTGGCCCAGGAAACGCTGTCATCCAAAGCACCTACTTCCCCTACCCGGCAGTCGCAGCGTTCGGTGGACAGTAGTGTAGACGTAATTTCCATAACAATGGATCCTTTTGTATCCACATCGTCACCGGGTCAATCTGAGGTTGGAAACCACAGACCAGCGGTTGTGAGCCAGGGTCTGGCACCCACCACTCCCCAAAAACTCCGACGGCAATCCAGTATTGATTTGGGTTCTCTCCGGACCCGCCGTCTGCCGCGGGGTAGCGAAGTCGCCAGTAATTCGGCAGTGGCCCTGGTTTCCCCACAAGGATCAGCAGCGAAAAAGGGCAATGTCTTCAATGACAATGTACCGAGTTCCCCGTCCCGACGACTCTTTCTTTCTCCTTGGTTGGAAAAGGCCAAGGCTACCTTCCGGAACTGAGACCTGAGTGTATGTTGCTTTTTTTTTCCTTTTGTCGTGTTTTCTTTCGGTTACGGATTGTACGATAGTGGATATATTTTGATAAGGCCGAATTAGTCAGTTATGCAGTACACACCATCTCCTCACTATCCATTCTTCTGCTATATATATTTAAAAATGAGGGGCTAGTAGTGAGATATTTATCCCTAACTAAACACTACATCAGCTGCCACTTCTATGATTATATTTGATGATGTACGGTGTAATTCGATTATTCAATATAAGTTTTACGGTACATACTTCATATAATATATCAGCATTTAGAAATCTAACCAATGGTAGAATTAAACTCGTCATTCATGCCAAGTAAACTAAATTTTAGCAACATTTTTTACCTAGTGCCATCTCCACCTTCACCCTCTCCACACATGTGGTTACATTTTTGGCCAATGTCCTGAAGATCACTTACGAATGATCACTACAGCGAGGGATGAACACAAGCTGGGGAGTACCAGATCGATGTAGGTCATTTAGATTATTACCAATTCCCTTCTGTGGCCGTTCATCGCTTGCTACAGGGTGTGTTCCTTGTCCTAATAAGTACATGGCAATTGTGGAAGACTAAACGTACTGGCAACTATACCATTCGTAGTTGGTAAAAATTACATGAAACACCTCTTGGTTTAGCGAAAACACTTTCCTGTATGGGGTAAGATTAACGGCCACAGATGAAGAAAAAAAACGATACACCTAAAATGACGTATTGTTTACCTCTAAATATTACACCGCACAGGATAACAAAGTACATGCAAAAACCTACACCATCCTTTTTTCTAGCATCCATTTAGGATGTATATTACAGAGTGAATGAGAATACATTTAACCATGTATGTGGCTGCGACGAATATTACATTTAATATAGTCTCAGTTGAATCAGCGCATCATTCTAACCCACACATACACCGAGATATATAAAGTCATCGAAAGGTGTTGCGGAATAACCGAGCATCAAAAAAAAAGAGCCAAGGGTACACCTCACAGGGAGAGACTGTACGGTCCGCATCAAGTCTGCATCGAGATAACTCCTAAGTGCATGGACGCATTACAGTCATCTACACCAGGTCGGGGGTAGACCAAAGTGCCATACATCGGGTATGAGTTACATCACTCCTGCATCACGGAAACCACCTTGTTCCTGGTAATGGAAATAGAGGCAGGAGGATACCAGGGAAGCCAAAGGTTACATAAATTGAGGACATGAATGCCGGTACAGGGGTAAAGGCAGAGGAAATCATTACCACCACTGCGAAAGTGAGACCAAATAGACATGACGCCATGAGAAATTAATGCGCCTTGGCGTTTAGAAATAACCTCGCAGAGTGTACAAGGGAGAGAGTGGATGGTAATCCGTATCACCTATATTTCCAACCTCGATAACTTGAGCAAGGAAGAATGCGTATTGTCCAACAACATAGTTTAGTATTTAAACCAGACTAGCTGGCATCGAAAGGAGTACGTCAGATACCCATCACGCAGTTCAACTTTTGCACACCACTTTTCATCCCATCTTACGAACTTATCTCAATCGTAAACCTCGCTCCTCAACTTTTTACCGCATCGTTCCCTACCCTGCCACCATGGTTCGTGTTTCCTTGTTGACTGTTTCCACCTTCGTCGTGGTCGCTCTGCTTTCCATCTCCCAATTTTCGCAAGCTGCTCCCTCTCCCCATGCGAGTATCAATGCCCTTCTTCGACGCCAGGCTAAGGAAGGTGCAACCACGCCACCCGGTGGTTTGCTCGCTACAGTTGTAGCGGGTGTGACCGGGACGCTCCAGAGTCTTTTGGGTGGACCTAAACCAGCGGGTGCACCCGCTGCCGGGGCCAATGGCCAACAAGGTGGCTCAAAAGCTGCTGGCGAAGGAGGTGAGGGAGGTGAAGGAGGAGAGGGCGGTGCGGCTTAAACCAACTGTCACTTACGAAAAATTACCTGCTAATTCACCATTTCGGTAATTCTCTAACATACATCAACCATCCATTAGGGGAATTCACCAAAGGCGTGTCACATAAATGCGATTGGATGGTAAAAATATGTTGTTATCAGTGAAGTCAGCTCGTGCTGGAAGGTTCAGCTGTGGATATTACGTTAACTTATCATTCGGAAACATCATTAAACTATATTTCTCTTTTCTTCTATATACCAGTTAATGATGTTGAATTACAAGGTATGGTATGATAGCAATCATTGCCAAGTCTCACCAAGTTTGAAAGCATTCTGGTCACAACATCTTAAAAAAATCTGATAATACTTTTTATACTGTAGTGTGACTTGGTTCAAAACATATACTTTCACATCTGATATAGTAGCAATACTCTAACCAAGAAAATACATCTGCCAATAGCTACGAATATAAGATGTCATTTGTATACATTCAGTTGTTTCCCTTACAAACTCAAAGTTCAGTCTAAATTTATCCCATTCCCATCCAGAGTGATAAGCTGGCCATTGCCTTGGCTTGGGTGATATTCGCACTTGCCATTATCAGGAGATTCGATTATATTCGAGCTCTGCTCACTGCTTGTGCGAATGTATGCTACCATAACCACAGCAATGGTTTTAACACCAATGGCAGGGAACTACAGACTTTGAAGCACAATTTCAGTTGATTAAAACACTTACAATGCAATGAGCAGTGATGTGATGGACAGTAACAGATGCACTCTACAAGCACCATCCACTTGGTATCCACTTCCATAATACTGTACAGCCTAAACATTGGTAACTAGGGTGACGTTGATGGGAAAACTTTTCACAGGAGGTCAGAAATTACGGGAAATCGATTGCTCAACTAATGAAAACCAACACTTGGGCTTCGGACTCCACTTAATTTTGCACAGTTGATTCGCTGGTAATTACTAAAAATAAGGGTATCTCAATAGCTAAGGAACTTTCAAACTGTCAAAACAAGCAAGGGTATAGTCGCATTTACATAATACTGACAAACCCAGCTAAGGAGAACGTGGGGTGCCATTGTCAAACAGAAGGACAACCCATCAGTGATAAAACAAGGGTCACCTGGGATGGCAACTAAGTAACAGAAGTACCCCACAATGGAAGTAGGGATATGGGTGATCCTTTTTCGACTATATAGAGATTCGGAGCTAAAAATGTACCAACAACAGCGTAACCAATAGGGTTTAGTGAGAGACCCATTCAACTTCGACGGATTTTTCGCTATATCGTCGAAAAATAACTACCCATATGGTAGACTAGCTAAAAAGGGGAATATATACCCAAGCATAAGAAAATGTCAATTATTCACAGTTTCTGAGGAACATCAGTTTGTCACCTACGTTATAACCTACATTGCACATAATGATTACCAGCTACTTGTTCTGAATGCCATTTATCTTTTCTTTCCATTGAAACATTTAGAGTATTCTTGAATTAAGTAGAGCTTGATGTCTTTGCAAGAAAATGCCAATTATTGGCTGGTACTGGACTGTTCACTCCATTGGCTCTGAAACACAGCGGGAGTTTAAAAGGATATGGGTGATATTTTTTCGACTATGTAGGGATAAATCCGCCACAGTTGAGTGGACCTCTCACAAAATCCTATTGGTTATGTTGTATTTGGTACATTTTTTGATCCCAATCTCTATATAGTCGAAATAAATCACCCATATTCATTTGTCTCACCCGTGATACCTGCTTAGTTTGGTGACATTCCCCATCATTTCCACACTACTCCACAGTTTAGATCTTTTAAGTGGTGGTTCCTCATAACTACTCAGATAACTTTGGCAGTCTTGGGAGCTGATTCCTGGTTATCCAAGCCTACCTGGACATATTCCCTGGTATATCTCTTCAAAATTTAATATAGTAATTGTTGAGCTACCACATTCTAGCAATCATTGTATTATCACTTCCTTGGTTTATTCCAATTTAGGACTATGACATCATGCCTGGGAACTGATTTCCCTCTTTGGCAGCTTTCCAGAGTCCCAGGGTTGACGTCCTTCCAGATTCCAACTTCCCTTGATAGTGTCCTTCCAATTCCCATTGTTGGCATCCCAAGTGACCATTCTTTCCATAATCCCAATATTTCATCATTAATAGATTGTTCTCATCTCGGACAATGGCATTGCACTATCCATTTGGCTAGTTTAGCCAGATACATAAACCCAACCATATCCTTGCTTGTTTCTTCAGTCAGTTCTCCCCAGCTCAGTCTAGTTAATTTACCTTAGTTCGCCCTAGTTGTTTCGTATTACACTGTTCCTGAGATCTCTTAGATTCCATTATTCTTTGGTTTTCTGTTTTCTCTGTGTTGTAGGTTTCTCCAGTGAAAGGGTTATTTTAATTAGCTGAGCTCAGAGCCCAGGTGCTGATTTCCACTAGTTGAGCAAATGATTTCCCATAATTTCAATGAGCTAGTGAGAAAGCGTCCCATCGGCATCGCAGCTGAATAATAATATGGATAACAGTTAGAACGAAAATCTTCCTTGCTCACCAATGATTGGTGTAATGTACTGTTATGCCTGGAGAACACAGTGGGATAATTGTCGGCCAATGGCCAGAAATTATGGATGTGATGTCTGGTGAAGGTCCTGGAAACCCGGTGACCATGATGTAATCATTTTTAGCTAATAAGGATTCATTTGAATCTTTATTATTCCATGAGTTTTGATCCAGTTGAGTTTGTTTTATGAGGTTCTCTGATGTTTCAACCATTATATAAACCCAGCCGGATGACCGCCATTTGCAATCATCAGCTTGTTTTGTTTATTTCCTCGAAGTACTCTCCTAGTGCTTAACATTAATAAATTCACTTATACCCTTGCTGACGAGAACTTGTCCCATTGAGGCCCTGCACCTGTTTTCGGTAACCCATTCATCCCATCGAGGCACCACCCCTGTTTTCGGTAAATGTAAAAACGATTTCCCATAATTTTTGGCCGTCGTCCCAAAAATTTCCCATCACCCACTCCAGGCACGACATGGGAAACAAACTGATTACAACTGAACAGGGAGATAGTACAACCTAATCGAAATACAACCCGATGGAGGTGAGAGACAACTTAAGTATAGCTGAACTGGGGTAGTGGATAACTAACTAGAATACGGGATGTCTTAGACAGCAAGTAGGACAGAAATGTGTTTACTATCAATTGTAAGTCAAGCACTAGGAGAGTACTTGAATGACATAAATGAAACCATCTGCTGGTCGCAAATGGGTGTCATCTAGCTTGGTTTACGAAATGGTGAAAACAGCAGAGAACTTCATATAACAAGCCCAGCTGGATTGACGTTCATGGAACAATATTGACCATTTTTGGAATCAACTGAATTTTCACTAGTTAAAAATAGTCATGCCATGGTTGTCTGAGTTCCAGAATCTTCAACAAGCATTACAGTACACTCTATATGTTTTTTAGGATGTATTTCCTGGGCTCATCCTTATAATATTCTATCACCACCGAATGTCTCCAGTGTATGCTACTGCATGCAAAATCACGGGGGATGAATCTCTACTCTAAACCACTATTGTCCTTAAGGTACGCAGCTACCAATTTGAATGCTAAATGATGTATAGAACCTTGAAATCCATGGAGACCATCAGATACTGATGTGTGGATGGCCGCAGTGATGATTTTAGGCATGGGAAATGACATTGCAATGGTTATTCTGTTTCAGAATTTAGATTCCTAGAGATGATGCTGGTGGAGTGTCAGTGACTACTGTTGTGCCTGGAGAATGCAATGGGACAATTTTTGGAAGACAGCCAAAAATTATGGAAAATCGTTTTTACATTTACCGAACACAGGAGTGGTGCCTCAATGGAATGAATTGGTTATCGAATACAAGTGTGGTGCCTAACTAGGACAAGTTCTGGTCAACAAGGTGAGAAGTGTATTTATGAATGATAAGCACTAGGAGAGTACTTCCAGGAGAATGAATGAAACGAGCTGATTGTTGCAAATACACCATTTCCCTACGATTTTTTCAGTCTACTTTACCTAGTTTAAGCCTACGATTTTTAAGGTTGTTTTCCCTATATTTTCCATCATATTTTATTATCCCGCACATGGATTATTTTGAGTTTTTTTTGCCCCATGGTTTTTCTCAGACTAAGCATGTGATTTTTATGTTGTTTTACGTTCTTTTATCTTTTGTGTAATGTGCTTATGACCGACCATTGATGTGGAATGGTTGGGAGAGCTTTTTCTTTTCTGAAGGAATCTTACATATCTTTTATTAGTTGGTAGCCCTTTCAAGAATAAAACAGTTTCAAAAGACTGGTTGTTCAAACATTCCTTAGAGGTGGCTTAACCACACAAGCCCTATTTATATGACTTTTCAAACCCTACTCTGATGTCTTCAAGTTGTATAAATCATATTGACCAAATAGAAATATTAAAAGTAATTCTCATAAACCACTATCCTTTTGAACTCCATAGCAACCTGAAACAATTGCTGAAGTATAATTCCAGAAAAAGAGTATGACCCAATGGTTAAGGTCATTAGAGAACAGGTCTCTTTGACCTTTGAAACAGAAACGAAAACCACCAATTGAAAAACTAAACTATTACAACTAACAATATTAATCCAATCAACAAAGTATTGAGCTACCAAGCTAACTAAGATATAAACTCAACAACTATGAAAAGAAAGCAATCAATTATCGCCAATTGGCATCAATTGCAATAAGGAATTAGTGGGAACCAAGGGTCAATCACAAGTAGTGTACCTTTGTGCTTACCCAATTCCTACCAATAACTCATGTCCATTGAATTTAGGAGAATACCAGAAAAATATATCTAACTCAAAGAAAGTCCAAAAATTGGAGTGGGACTTTTCATCCTATAAGCGGAGGAAAAGTAAAAAACTTTCCCACCCCACCATAAATGTGGTAGGGTGGGAAAGTTTTCTTGGTTTTGAGTCACCTGACTTGGATGAGTCCATGGTCAGGTGATTGTTTTGACATATTTTTGATATCGTTTCCGTAGGTCGAGTTATTCTGGTATTTGTGATGCAGTCAGGTGACGTTGGTGTAGGTCGGGATCATGTGATTCTTGGCAGGAGTTATTTTTCGTTCGGTGTTTAGTTTTCGTACCACCGTTTGGTGGGGACTTATATTTGTTTCGGATTTAGTTTACATCCTGCGCGGAAAGTTGATGACATTTTTG
>JAOPJG010000052.1:0-52849 GCA_027478255.1 Dispira simplex | reverse complement strand
ACTAAGTAAATTCTGAACTGTACGAAAACTAGAGTGAAGTACGACTTTATTTGAAATACTGAAGAGTGGACACTGAACTTTGGACATAATTTCGACAGGTTTAAATATGCTGTCGAACCTAGCAAAGAGCAGTAAAAATAAAATCAAAATACTACACAACAATTTTTTCTGAACCCAAAGATAAATTTTTGCAATGGATTAAAATAGTACAAAATAAATATGTCACTCACACAAGCGATAAATGACAAGTGGGTTCCGATTTTTTGGGAGTATCTCGGGAACTGATGATAAATTTCATCATACCCTTTGTGAAGCAGCACACTAACACTCTTCTTGCTGCTTGGTATTATATATTTAATCCTGGATGAAGGTTGTGACCCATCGTTAATTCCTTTTCGTCAGTTACCTGGAGTTCACACCACACCAACACTCAGCAAGTCGAGTTTCTCTGGAGATTATCAATTACATATATGACGTACCCCGGAGTGATTCGCATATAAGTGTTTGGAGTCTGTGGCTGGTGGACCCCCTTCTGTGCGTCTCTGAAACTAAGGCATTACCACTGTTCCCAATTTCTGATGCTTTCTCTTTGGCCTCTGCAATAACAACGAGATCCCTGAGAGATTATAGCGGGGCTTAACCAGGATGGCTGATAAGCAGCAGCCTCCCTCACAAGTATCAGCGTGAGTCCTAAGTGCCTTCGGGCTTCATGTAATTTTCCAAAGTGGTTGTTGCCACTTTCTGCTAACCGTTGCCCAATGAACTCATCTTCTTCTGAGGAGGTGTAGTGGGGGCATCAGGATACTTCAATTCTGAGGGCAGAGGCATACTGTTCAGATGATCCTGCAAGGGGAATGCTAAGGTAAGTATTTGGCTGTGTTTGTCATCAGCAAATAGCACTGGTATTGTTATCGTATGTCGTGTATCAATGGTTGTCTATTGTAAATTACTATGTTTCTGCTGTTTTATATTCTTTGCTGTGTGTGTATCCTCCACTCATCGACGCAAAACCACATGTGCGTGGTACCACAAACTGTGGTTTCATCACAACGCAAATGTGTTGACTACTCACTGCAAACTTAATACCGTTGACTGGGCACAAATTATTTTTTCATTGCAACTCGTCAGTAGTAAATACATATAAATGGTTAAATAAGGGGTGTGGCCCATGGAAATACCCATCACTTGAACGGTACGTATTAGTCATCACGAACCACTACATTGAAGATCTGCTCGAGTATACCTCATCTGTTATACGGCAAAACATTACCACCCAAATGAGTGGAACAATGTAATGATCAATAGGTCGATCAGCCTAACTAGAGGTACCTAGCCTCCCCCTTCAACGGTATATAACCGTTCGAAGCAAGAATTATTTTTTTATCATCTATCTTATGAAATAAAGTTAGTCTTAACAGGTTGAAGTACCTCTGGCTTGTCGTGCGAATATCACATTGTGTGGTATCATTTTATCACTCGACTCTCTGGCGCGCGTGTCAAACTACACACTGTGATCCTATCATAGTAACTATACACAGCATCGCCAAACCACGATGTGAGGCTAGACCTGCATCGTAGACACAGACGTTGCATCGAGTATACGTTGTGTACAGGGATAGCACACTTTCCATCTAGTGAAGGTTGCTACCTAGAGATTGATCACTAACGTTCTAGAGTGACATCCGACCTCAGGGGTACACGCTTCGCATCCAGTGAGGGCTGTTTTCTAACAATTGAGCATTAGTGTTATAGTGCGAAATTCATCTACCCATCCATCCACTGTATGAATCTGTGGGTATGACTCTTCACCTTAATCGAGTTACGACTGTTGTGTGTGTGTCGTGATCTTTTGCCTTATTTATTATCAACCTCTCATTATCATCCTTATAACATTTATTAATTGTTACGAAAAAGAAAACACTCATGGATGCTCGAGTTCCCGATCGAGACAGGACTCGAAACTTAGTGGCTACCCCAGACTATCCTCCCCCCCATCGGACCCGGGAACTCCTTTCCACGAAGAATATCCTTGGTCGGAGTTAAACACGGGTATGGCCACTAACATCATCCTCTCATCTCAGTTTAGGGACTCTGCCTAGTAAATGGCAGGGATGGAATTCCGAAATATCTAGCGATCCAGCTAGGACTAGTGGGGACGCTTAATTTGTCATCACCCTCACCATCCACCAAGGTGATAGAAGATGGCTTACGTTCGTGTTTCCCAGACTCTAGGGAGGTACATCTCATTTTGTCTACCTGTAGTTGAATATCTCGGTCATCCAATGTGGGCGAAATGGTATACGATGTATCCGATACTACACTTGAATCAGTTGAAAGGCTGTCAGACTCGACCGCATCGACAGAGATCTCCAGAGGGTCAGTCAACGGAACCGGACGAAGAAAAGTGGGTAGGGCCATCCGAAGGTCATCATGTCGTTTCAAAGGTTCACCCCCTAGCAATTGATGCATGTCATACATTGCCAGCTGAAGGTGGCGTGCGAAATTCTTGGCCTGCATAGTTCGGAGAGCCGCTATGTTGAAGTGGATACTCTTCTCCTTCACTAGGTAAGCGACACCGTAACCATCTGGTACCACTTCGCCCCAACCATATTCTTCGATGCATTCGTCAGAAATCTGGGAAGTTGACAGGTGCCAATGACAGGTGGTAGAATAACTGGGGTCAGTAAACAATGCTGGAATAGGTTCGTCGTCAGCCAAACAGTACTTGAGCCCCAGGAGATGGCGGTCCACACCAAAACCGTCAGTACACAGCGCAGTGGAATGGGCGTGTTGGGTAATGGCCTCTCTGCATAAAGCTGCCAGGTCCTCTGGAGCCAAGGCTTGACTCACCATGGCTTCCACCCACGCCCGGGAAGTCTCTGTCACGGAACGGATGGTCTCGGTTCGACCGCGGGAGTACTTTTTGGTGGCCGCAGACTCATAGGTGGCGCGGCAGGTCCCGTGGAATCGGTAATACGCTAGCTGAATGGCCATCTGGACATACGCATCAGGACTGCAACGCAACTTTTTGATGCTATCTTTACCATAGTTGTCGTATTCCAATACCGCGATATCGTGGACGGCTACTTGTCGGTGAAAATAAGCTTGGGATTGGCCTACTAACTGGCGCACTCGATCGTTGGTTACCCATTCCAGAAGGACGACCGACCTGTGGTCCAATGGCAGTTCCTGTTCAAAAGGTTGCACGGGAAAGGAGGTGGCACTTTCCCGAGCGAGCATATATTTGCAAAGGCGTAGCGCGGTGGTACCGTCCGATAAGGAATGCTCCCCACAGTAACCAACCCGTCCGTTGGCAAACACCAAGAGTTGGAAACACTTGTCGTGGTAACGGTTAACCCCCGTAGCCCCATGCCAACAAGCTCGGGAAAACTCTTCCCGAGTTTGGGGGCCTTCGTCTTCCAAGGCCACCAGGAACAAGGCCGTTTCGAGCCAATGCAACATTCGTTCGTTACGGGGATCAACGGCTAGAAATTCAGCACGATTGGTTGCCCACTGGTCCCGGGTATCGCTAGTCAGTACTCCCAAAGGAACGACATCAGTCTGGGTGGCAGCGAGGCGTTGCACATGAGCAAACCGCAGAGCTAATTCGTCCGTGGTCAGCATACGACGCATGTGAGGGTGATGGTCCTTTCCCTCGCTGGCGACCATGGTTTCCACAATGTAAAATTGTCCCCGGCAGGCTACCGCGATATGAGTATAGTCGGCCTCTCCTGGTGCAGGGGTATGACGAATGGTGTAATCCTGGGGTGTGGCAGGATAACGGCAAGTGTTGAAGAGATAACGATACTGGTATATACAGAGAGGTGTCTTGCGGGCCATGTCGGGGGTCAACGTTCCTTCGAGGAGTTCCTGGCGAAAAAGGAGAGCCGCCTGGGTTAGCACAGCGGCCCGCTGTATCTGGGTGGGCTGACGAGGGTCATCCCGCAGACCAAAGTAAAAGTTGACGTAGAAGCAGTTGGACACGCGGTTAGAGAAATATGCGTATTCATTCCACCACTCTTCTAGCCAACTACCTTCCCCTTGTTGCTCTGAGATATCCGCTGCCCGGGAGATTAAACGTCGTTGGAGTTTCTCCCCGACTCCCCCGGACTGGAGGAATTCGTGCACAGCGGCTTCGGTTCCCTGGTAGGCCTTGGTGCTGACTAGGGGCTTCACCGAACTGAGGTAGCGTTGGGCGGTGTCCTGGAGGTCGGGAACCGGAAGATATGGTAACGAATCATTATTTTCTAACATGACTATATAGAAGGGTTAGGGTGGGGAGGGGAAGTAAAAGTTACAACAATGTTCACCAATAAATATACGTTATATCTAGAGTAGAGTATACCGAGATGTAGGCTTCAAAATATAATAGTCAGACGGCAACCGGTAGAAATTCATAAAAAGTAGTGGAGAATGACCTTAAACAGCGGTATAAAATCGATGGCTTGCTAAGACCAAAGGGTGAGAGTTTGTGGGTGTTACGAAAAGGTAATAGTGGTGTGAATCAGAACACGATACCAGCATAAACAGGTGAAACGCACAGCGGTATTTATAATGGTAGACAAAAATTGACAGGAGCAGCAGCAGTGGCTATTCATCCACAGGGGAGGTAAGACCCGCGGGGTTTCACGAGAAATAGATAAGGAAATCCGACCTGTACGAATATTAATACGGAACTACGTTATGTGAGACATGGCGAGCAGTATTTATATAAATTCGTTGATGCGGGTAGAGGAGCGGAAGTCTAAAAAAAAGATAACAGTAAACGATACGACCTCACAAGGACAGTCACGCTGAATTCCGAAAACAGGGTCCCATTGTGAGGGGGAAACTGTTCGTTGGTTGATTTAGCGGTTCCTTATGTTTTCCCAATAGCGACGCAAAAAACACTAGTCGAGTGACCTCACACTTCACTCTTTTCCGGGCCAAGGTATGGAAACGCCAATATTAGTGCTATGGCTATGTTAGGCACTGGGTAAGGGTCTTATCCCGTAGATAAGAACAATGGGAATAGATTAGAGATAAGTGTGAAACTGCGGGGACTTGAACATCACCCACCTCGTGTACCCGTGCCAAAAAATATGTGCAAAAAGGGAAAGATAACAGAGTCCTTATGCTCGCCAAGGAAGGCGCTATTTTTTTTTGGGAAATCCCCGAAAAGGAAGACAGAGAGGCGTGAGAAGGGTGGTGACTGGCTGTTCTATGGTCCCGTGTAAATCGATTACATGTCAAGTGGGAAGGGTAATCTCTTCGAAATTTTGACTGTCTATAGCCTGTAATTCGCTCGAAAAATCATGAGTAGACGTAATGTCTACCAAAAAAAAACACTGTTAAATTCGAATATACCAGATTAGTCCTTCATTAATCTATTGAATCTATGTCGTAACCCCTCCCCCTTCTTTTTTAATAGAGAGAACTTGATGATTGATAATGTCAATTCGGCACTTGGGATTGAATATTTAGGAGAAATAATGCTATCCAAATATATGTATCCCCCCCTCCATTCCTTTTCCAATAATATTTCCCATTCACCCCTCGTTGACACAGCGCCGTTTAATTTCTTTGTTGGTCATTAACGACAAGTGGGAAATAACAATGTAAATTAAATAGATAAGCATGAAAAAAAACAACGGGGCTGCCTTTTCATCATTGAAAACGATCGTCATATTCCACTAATTTTCCCCCGAGGTTCGCATGCTCTTCGGCCAACAAGCCATTCATAATGGTAGAACACCATACAATTCCCGCGAAAAAAAAATGAAATGCTGTTTGGAATTATAACGATGGGAAAGAATAAAAACTGGTAGAACAAAAATAGATAAGGTTACCCCGTTGAGGCGAAATAGTTGGCGAATTGTGTTATCATTTAGATAAGTTGGTTCATGGAACACCCTGTGATTTTAGAAGGGGTGAGAGGGAAAACTAAACAAGTGTCGGTATTCCACACAACAAATAAAATTAGATAAGGGAGTTGGTCCCGCTAATCTCCCCTTTTCCAATACGCACAGCTACACTGATTATGACTAGTGAAGTTTACCAATTATCAATTTTCGCAAACCATATTGGAATTTATTATACAAGGAGCAGTGTGCTAATTCCTAGTCGGCCAAATGGAAATAGTAAATTACCGAACGCTTTAAGTATTCTCCATAATCAAAAAAAAAGAATGGGGTTTATTTTCCTACTAGGAAACGTTATGGCTGACAATTCCTTTCTTTCACTCGGGATCACTATCAGAATCATATGTAAATTTCTGACGGCGAGTTACTTCTAATAACGGCGTAGGCAACTCTGATCCAAGTGAGGATGACTCTATGGAATAATGATGGTTCAAAGTGGCTTCCCCAACGGGTGAGTGAAAAGGAAGTTCTTCTGTTCTGGAAGACGAGACCTGAACAAGTGGAACCCCCGATAAATCGTCGTCATCATCCAGTGCACAAGACCCGACTTCGTAGTGATGTGATTCATCCATTGAAGAAAGCTCTGAACCGACCGATGGAAAAGAGTTACTTGCGGCCACATGGGACATTTTCTGGGGTCGATGTTTGACCAAGTAACGAATGAGGGTTTGGTCAGTCACTTGTTCGTATAAAAGTAGGTAGGGATTAGCATGCAAGACTTGGTTTAGTGTCGCCCGCTCCACTTGCTCATCGGAAATCTTATACCATTCGCTCTGTGCAACATCTCGTATTATAGGCGACGAGACGTAGTCAGAGGTAACTACGGGTGTAGTTTCCGTAGATGGAGATTTCGTTCGTCGTCGGAAAGTAATGAAATGACCATATGAATGGGTGCCAAAATGAACTACTACCGCCTGGAGTCGATACCAATACGAGCCAACGGGTTGGAGCTCCGATTGAATAGACCCTTTTCCCGATTCTGAATTGGGTTGCTGTAGGGACACACTGCTGATGCTAGTGGATGGTGGTGTATCTCCATAAATTTTAGTAGAGGCAATATCTGAGGTGGAAATGGGTTCGTCGGGTCGGGTCTGAAGTACGCTTCCAGTGGTAAATGGAGCCATATCCAGGTACTCGGGAAAGACCACTTGGCAATTATTTTTGATGGTTTGCCCGTACATACCGACTGTTGTGCGGGATAGGTGTAAACAAAGGGTACGTGGTGGTTTGGCCACCATGCTCTGTTTAGTGGAATGGGGACTCTCGGTTGGTTGAAGACGAACAGCAAAGAGTTCCTCGAGGCTGATATCCGAAGGCGGAGTTGCCCATGCGCAGACGGACTCGGTAGTGTGGAGGTCAGACTGTTGGGAACACATGATGTCCTTGGTATGAACCAAGTCGTAATCCTGTTGTTGAAGGGCAGTTTCTAACATATTAACCTGTGCCTGTAGTAGAGCCAAGGAGTGGTGATTATTGCCAGAGGAAACAGAAAAATCGATTTCACACTCGGTGTCCGTATCCGAACCGGTATTTTCGATATCTCCGTCGGTGGAATGATCGATGTAGTTAGATGTGGTTGCCTCTGGTTTTGCACTTGGTGATGTCGTGGCCCGTTTTTCACTCTCTACTAATGCCCGCCGGTAAGATTGTAATGTGGCCCGGAGTGTACAACGTTGGCAACGGGCGTCTTCCAAAACCTCCATAGTCATGTAGGCTCGCAGACACTGTTCCAGGGAACACATATAATCAAAAGGTAATGCCAACGAGAGACCCGTAAAGGAGAAATGCCGGATGGCGGCCGTGTAACCGCATTGCATACAGGACAAGCGACTGGCTAGAAGCCCTAGCAATGGGTTAGTCGTAGGGCGACGGGGAAGCAGTACACTCGGATCGATAGTTTGGCGTACCAAGGGATCTACAGTGCGAACACTGAGGAGGGATGGCACGGTAAAACGAAGTGACTGGTCTTCGTCCTGTAACGCCGTTGAAATCAACTGAAAGGCCTCGTGAGCGTCCTGTTGTTCACGATTGACCATTCGCCGGTTACCGGCCAGTGCGGCCAAAATAGCAAACGGTCGAAAGGCGGCATTTTTGGACACGGTCTGGTTCAATTCCACCAGAGTTTCCTCGAGGGCTTCGGTCACGGGTAGTGAAACCCAATGGTCATCGTCGGCCACGCGACCGTTATGGTCACTGAGGACATCCAGTAACTGACTTAAGTATCCGGGAAGGTACTGCGAGGAAGCCAAGGCCTGCAACACGGAATTCAGGAAACACGAATTACCCACATTGACCAACCCCAATACCAGCTCGGGAGGATTTCCCGCGGCACTTAGTCGTCGACGTCCGGCTAATCCCGACGAGGGTGATGGATGGAGTACTCCTAAACCAGTACTGTCGCAGGGTTCCACCATTTGTTCTACGAAATGTGTAAACGAGTGCAGGTAACGGGGTTTAACCCAGGCCAGAGGAGCCCCCGTGAACAAGAGCACGGTTCTATGGGTGATAAACCGCGCGAGGGTCCACCAAGTGCGATAATCGCAAAAATAGTACCAACGTACCCGTAGTTCCCTGCGCCATAGTTGCCAAACGATGCGCAACAAGGTATGACGAGGCGCGGTAAAGGCAAACGGACCGGCGTAGCCATAACTGTCAAACACGATGAGAGCCACGCCCACAAGTACGAGACACCAGGCTAAGCCTTGGAAAACGAGGGCCATTGACAAGCCAACCGGTAATATTGGGTACGACATGGGGGGGCGGACAAGCATACACCAAGCCACACTGTATAAAGTGAGAGAATTTAAGTGATAGTAACTGGGTGGTATGCTCCGACTACGAAGCATAAAAATGTAATAAAAGAGAAAGATTTTCGTATGCCTTTGAATCAAGCATGTTCCGCTATAGAAAGCAAAAAGGGTAATAGTGAACCCAGTATGCAAAGGAAAGGATTCTTCGAATGCGCTGCCAATAGGAATCAACCCAACGACAAGAACTCTGTGGCGCAAAGATAAGATAAACCATCAAGTGCAGAGAGAGGAAGGGCGCAATGCCCCGTAATAACGATGGTAATGCGTCACGCACACACATACATAAAAGAAGTAAAAGATCCTTTCACAAGGTGAGTAAAGTATGGAATGATAAGAAAAGACGGGGTCATCGGACGAGGTGATGTGCGCAAAAGGATAAGTCGGACCAACACAACATTTCAGTGCCCTTTCTTTATATTGGGAGAATTATTTAATGGAATCTTCCGTCCAGTATATACTGTGGGTGAGGTCAACCCTCGGACATTTCGAATTTTCAATGTAGATACTAAACACCTCTCTTCATTTTTTAAGCAACAGCTACATTTCTGATAAGCATGCCACAATCTAGTATACTTGTTGCAATGCGAAAGAAATTTGCACAACTAAGAATGTCTACTTAATGTTTGAATTGTAGAGTAAAACCGATTTTAATTGATATGCGAAAATAGTCAAAGACAAAAAGACAAAGAGAGAGAATCACATCAAAACAACGTATTGCTCCAAACAAACACAGCGTCCAAATAGTGAATAGTCATAGTGTAGAGATACATGATCTTTATGACTCTGCGGTTAGAGGTGAACTGGGCTCTGGTTCAGGGATCACCCGTTGATAAGTATCACCTACGATTTTGAGAGCCATAGCGCGATTCTTGACCACTGTTTTACTGATGGATTTATCGTTAAGCACCCGATCACACACTTCCCGGAGCACATTGTCAATATCCATTTTGGAGCCCAACCACATAGCGTCCAGCCCCTTGCGTGCCGCTTGTAACTCCAACAGCCGTTTCTGCTCGGCGGTGAGTCCCTTTTGGTCGGCATTTTGGAGTTCTTCATAGGTACGTTTCAGATCCACGGCCGAACGGATGGTAGAGTAGGTACCGCCAATACGATGACTGGTGTCTTGAACGTTATGGATGAAGCCCTTGATACCAAAAAATTCGTGACGACTTTGGAAATGACGTGCCTTGTAGGAATATACGTAACCGATGGCATGGAGTAACTCCACACCATAAGATTCCACCTTGAGTTCTTCCGCCTCCACTTCGATCAATTCCTGGAAAGCCCGCAAGGCCCGAGCGTCACACTCGGTTTCAGTGTAGAGGGAAAGCTTACGAATGAGATTTTCAGATAATTTAGTTACACGTTCTTCGTGGTCGGCCTGACGTTCTTCGTAACGGGCCTGTTCCTTTTTCTTGAGGGCCGCCTTTTCCTCCTCGGTGAGGGGTACTTTACCATGCTTGGCGATATGGGCTGACTCGGTGGAAGGGGAAGACCCGGCATTAGACGCTGCGCCCTGAGCTTCGGCCTCGGCCTCGGCTTCAGCTTCAGCCTCTTCCATCATGACATTTTTGAAATCTTTGGCAAAGGAAATTTCACCGATTAGATCAGCAAACCGTTCACCGCCAAAGGTATTCGTGAAAAACACGGACGGGTCAGCGAACCCCCCGTCAGGCTCGACATTCTTACTATTACCAAACTCATTGTACCGCTTGCGAAGCTGAGGGTCGGACAGGACTTGATAGGCCTCGGAAATCTTTTTGAATTTTTCCTGGGCTTCCTCTGCAGGATTTTTATCCGGATGGTATTTCATAGCCAAACGATAATACTTTTTCTTGATTTCTGCAGCGGTGGCCAAGGGGGTCACCTCCAACAGGTCATAGTATTCTGTTTCGAGGGGTTCTTCGTCGGTACCGAAACGTCGTTTCGGGTTGGCATTCTCCGAGGAGGTTCCGGACTGGTTGGTGGCCGGGGAAGCCGATACATTTTGCTTTGTAGGGGTTGACGCACTGGTCGAATTACCACCACCCACGGTCGACAAAGGTTCGTTGGACCGCCAAGTGGGTACCATATTCAAATCCACTTCACAGATATGTTGGCAATGGTAGCACTGAATATGGATCACGGCGCTTTCCCCCGCCGCTGTCGGTGGAGGCAGTTCGAATTCAATATATTTGGTGCATGCGGGGCATTGCGTAGTGGCATACTTTGGTTTACGGGTGACGATGGGGGTAAGGCGGGCCCGGTTTGGGGAGGTCTTGAAGAACATGACCACACTTCACCAAAAGTGGTTAATATGTACGTCAATCAATAAGGTTTGTGGGGTATTTACGAAGCAGCTCTTATAAGCGACAGAAATATTAAAAAAAGGGAAGATATGAAATTACAACAGGTGGAAAAAAGTTCAACGAGAGTAAGTGAGTAAAGCCAGGATTATTACGTCAATAAACGCAATAAAATCCCAAAAAGAAAAAGAATTGCAAGAGATGAAAAGTAGAAGCAATAGCAACAGCTAATGGTCAAAAGTACTGCCTTAGTCGAGCATATTTAAAGGTGGAAAGGTTGGGACAAGCAATAGCGTGACCCCCCGTTGAGGTTATACAAGAGAAAAATGGGAAAGTGAGGCTGAAAAACGCTGGAAATCCATGTGGTGTTGTCCTTCTGGTCTTGCCTTAACCAAAAAAAGAATATTACTGCCTGTGGCTATACTTTTAATTTTTATGTCTTCTACAGAAATAGTCTAAACCTTGAAACCTTTTGAGATCGCTGTATTGTTATTTGTTTTACCATCATGGCTAGTATAGTGCCGCAGGACAAACGCCAATTACGAGCGTGTCTATTGTGTTCGCTCATCAAGGTAAGTTGTGGGTCATACGTCAGCTCTATTGTATGAAAAGAGGGCGCCCCATTCGTTCTTGGCAAAGTTGGAGTTGGCAGCAGTAGTCGTGCCACGGCCTTGCGTAAGTATTGGGGTGCAGAATGCGAGGAAGCTTCGCTAACCCTCACAATATTATTTATAATTAGCAGTAGGAGAAGAGCGTTACGGTGAAAACAAAACGAACCATAACCAGCAAAGTTACTCATGCGAAAACCCGATTGGTGACTGTACGTTATACTATAATTCTATTGTAGAATTTGAGCCAATTTCAACAAAATGGCTGCGAGAATTGCGAGAGTATACTGCGAATGCGTGGCAGTGCGGACCGCGTCATGGAATGCACCAGCGCCAATTTTAACGGTTTTGTGGCTATGATGCGTCCCGAGGAAAGCTGGTTGGGTCGTTGGCAGCGCATTGACAAGTACACCAAGGGTTTATACGCGGCCCAAGTCACCGGTCGTATTCCCGAAGATGTGGAAATGGAACTAGACCGACGTGGTATTGTCTATCGTCCAAGGGATGGCACCGTAGATGACTGATACCCTCCCTCCCTTTCTTTATCATTATTATCTTTGCACAAACGCAATAACGTGTACAGCATCAGTGACCATTAAAAATGGGTGGTATTTTTTCGACTATATAGAGATTTGGAGGGAAAATGTACCAACCACAACATAACCAGTAGGATTTTTTGAGAGACCCATTCATCTTCGGCGGATTTTTCGCTATATAGTCGAGAAAAAACTGCCCAAATATTTTGCCAGCCCATCTGGGGTCTTGGGACTTTCCTTTTTTTTCTCATCCAATAAATAGCTAGAAATTCTATCATTCGAATCCCGTCCCATTCTTTTTTTTCTAGTACTTTTTTTATGTATTTCAACAAAAAAAATTATGTAGTTGCGCCCCTTAATTGCACGTCAATACTCACGACTTTATACTCTAATTTTCAGTATTCGTGATAATTCGGACACATTGTTGTTTGTCTGACTGGAATTCCATTAGTCTTTATATGGAGCAAACTATTCCCCACGCCGTTGGACCATTCTCGGTCTGGCCTGTGGTCATGCCTAAGAACGATTTCCAAATGAAGCCTGTCTTCCATTACCTGTACTACCGTCAACACCGTGATCGTGCCAAGAACAAGAACAAGAACAAACCCGAGTCCGTATTTCGAATATCCCCATCGGTGAACCTGCCCGAAGATCGCACCTTATTTCTGGTGAATTTACCTGTAGACGTCACTGAGGCCGTTATTCGTCGGTTTCTGCTCAGCTGTGGCAAAGTGACCCATGTATACTTTCATACGGCCCTGGACTATAACCCACTACAAAAGGTCCACCCTGCTTTGTTGCAACCCGATGCCACCAACCCTTTGCTCAAACAAATCCTTGTCAAGCGTAACGACGACCACTCTCCCAAATATTGGTTAGTCGATTCACGTTCGACCACTTCCCACCCTCTCAAGAGTCCCTTTTATCTAAGCGGCACCTATGCTCACGTGGTTTTCAGCACGGCGGAAGAATTGCAAAAGGCTCTGGCGCTCGGCACCCAGGCGGTGACTCGACCCGGTCACTCGTGTTGGCCCAGGGATGACATAATGCCGCCACGGTCCCACAGTAATACATTGGAAGATGTCGACCATTCCGCCGTACCATTACGAGGCTTAGACCGTTATCTGGCCGCCTATGCCCATGCCCGACCAGTACCCGATGTTTTGCAAAAGGATGCCGACGAATTTATGGATAAATTCTACGAGATAGAGAGACAACGCCGTCAGGCCCTGGCCGAATTACGAAGCGCACCTGATGAAGATGGGTTCGTCACGGTGACCCGACGTAAAGGTCGTAGTACAGTCAGTGTTGCCGGTAACATCTCCGCTCCTGTGGTAGGCTTTAGCACTGCCCAAACGCTAAAGCCAAAGAATCACCAGGTGCTGGACTTTTACAGTTTCCAGACACGTCAGGCCAAACGTAACCAACTGATCGAATTACGTCAAAAATTCGAAAAGGACAAGGAGCGTATTGCCCAATTAAAGGTTGCACGTCGTTTCCGGCCTTATTAAAATGTTTTTTTGACATTCTTCACCCTATTATATTCATTGCATCGGTGTGTATTGTTTTGCCTGGTCGGTTTGAATAAATAATATACTACTCGTTGACTATTGTATACCAAATTGCTTTGTATTATTTTCAGCAGTCTGTTGGACGGACATTATCACCATTTGGGTAGTATTCTTTTGACTATATAGAGAAAAATCCGCCAAGTTGAATGGGTCTCTCACGAAATCCTATTGGTTATATTTTAGTTGGTACAATTTTTGCACCAAATCTCTATATAGTCGGAAAAAAATCACCCATTTGATCATTCGTGGTCAGTCATATTTATACTGTTTTTTACCTCATTTGGGTGGTGTATTTCAGTGCCAAAAATTATTGTACGGATCGTAATTTTAACGTCGGAATATACAAACCTAACCTTATAAGTTGGTAGTTTTTTTTGAAAAGACTTGCTTGGAAAAATATTACCCGTCCCCTTTTTTTACACTAATTACTTCAATTTTAGACAGCGTTTCTTTGCGAAAGTCACTCCTACTTGTGTTCCTTTTGGGATCGTTTAAGCCTTTCGATTCTTTTCTTTTCTGTTTTTTTTTACTTTTGTATTCATTATCGACAATTCCCTCTGTGGTCATCCGGGCATTCTCCTCATCATTCTTTGCTGTTTACCAATCTGTCACTTCTATCTAACCCTGCGACGTGTGCAACTCTAGTAGCCAGTCTATCTACTGTATACTTTTTACTGACAGTTTTTTGATACCTCCTTCTACTGACAACAAGAAAAATATTCACCGATTCATCCGAGTAGTCCCTGTACGCTGAATAAATTCACCGAAATGCAGTGCGTCAGGTAGGTTTCCTTGGAAAGGTTTAGGATGGAATACCAGGTAAGGGAGCCATTTGTCCGTTTACCCAATACCTCTGGTTACACACTGCTTACTCACCGCCATGTATTGCCCTTGTTTGTGCATTGATTTTTCATAATCGCGTAGCTGGTTTATCCCTCTTCTCTTTATACCACAACCCACGGCGCCCCTATCGTTTATGCTCTTGCTTGTGCTATCCTACTTCCTCCGTCACAAACCCTGCATGTATTGCACGGTGTTGTTCTTTGGACTATTCACGTCGACGTGCTATTGGGGATCGGATCGGTGTTGGTTGGATTTGAGCCACTTGGACCCAATCCGGTACTATGTGTCGCTGGTGCAGCAGCTGGACAGTCACAGGACGTTATTTCCACAAACCGCCTAAATTCACTCTTAACTCTATCCTCTCCCCTTTTTGGCCAATATTATATTATCTACAAGATATCTCGACTACTACTAGAAGAGCGTGGTTATTCCCCGAAGACCCACGCCTCCGATGACAATGGTGGTTCGATTTATATATTACACAAACTGTATCGTTATGCCGCGAGTTGGTGGTACCATCCATGACGGCTAGTACATTGGTTCCACTTGCCCCAGTTTCTCTATTCATGTGGTAATTTTACATCTAACCTAGCGGGGATTCGCACATTAATGTTACATATACATTTCCCGACCTCTATTGGCAGCATATTGTTTACCCGGACTGGTAATGCTTGTGGTAGTTGAAAAAAAACACGTCCATTTTCAGCATTCTGTATGAATTACTCATCACAGCCCTTTAATTTTTCTATCACCTCTAGAATCTCTTTGTATATTACCAACATTACTCTTTTTTATGTTTTTTCTTCATTTAGTACTTGTCCGTTATTATAACATTTATAATATAGTCATTGAGTGGTCAAATGACGCAACCTTCACAATTGCCTAGTGTATCCCCGGTCAAACTCCAAAGGAAGCGAAGAAGGTAAAGGTAGGGGGGAATACAACAAGCCAATGATTTCTGCAAGACATTGCAGAGACTGTAATGTACAAGGTGGTGGCTGTACATGCTGGATAAAGAACAAGCTACAGAAGGAAGTAGGATAGTGCATATTTACTGATATGGTATTCCAAGGGGTGAACTACCTTGGACAAGCTCCGTATCCAGTAAGTCCTTTTACAACTCAATGGATCTTTGCTTTCTTACAGTTGATGTCTGTGGGAACATGGAAGTTAAGTCATGGTGTTTTAAGTAACATCACTCTTTAGTTGAGCAACCGGACGATGATCTAAAAGGAAAAAACATAATTGATCATCAAAGAATAAATGACATGGTGCATAAATACAAGAAAATGCCTGCTCTTCCCAAATTTAATGTGAAGAAATTAAAAAGAGTATGCAGCATAGACCATAGTTATCCTGTGCATCTTCCTAGTATACTGTGAGAAAGCCATAGTAATACGAGTTAGAGAAATAGAGTGACAGGAACCAGGGTAAGGATATACAGCCTGGTAAATTTTCCTGGTGTCAAACTGTGTCGCAGGCTTTGCCATTGTCTGGTGTCATTTCATCCTGTACCCCTTGATTCCCGATATTAAACAAACTTACGCTCACATTCACTTGGCGACTATATCAAAAGGGGGGCAGGTAACGGTGATATATTGTAATTATTAGCTGTCTCTTAGGTAGTGTTGGGAATTGGGTAAACTAATAGCCTTTAATAAACATTGGATTTAACTAATACTAATGTCATAAGACATATAAACACTATGTAGGTACTATAGAATAAACTAAATTGGGAAGAACCTGAATCTAAGAGTGAGCACTCAGTGTGCGAACTATATACCAGTGGGTGACATAATAGCCACTCACGTGACATAGGCTATGTATAGAGACGGACAACAGCCAAATATTAACAGGTAGTATATTACCCGACTTTTTGCGAGTATATATAGTTGAAAAGTGCCAGATAAAGTGAAAATATACTTTTCTTTTTCACATTTATTAATAGTCTTACTCTATTGGAGCAGGCTGCCCCATTACCCTGTTCATTGCTATTCCCGACTAAACATGGTATTGGCAACCCACCCCACTTGGCCATCCGTACCTTAACTCTCACATTATTTTTCGACCAATCTAACACTTTCGGAGCGTTACGTTGTTTTCATGAATCGGAATCATCGTTCCCTCTGCCAATAGTACGAAGCTCCGCTACTTCAAGCTCGTCGAGGAAAATCGACGACTTCATGAGCAATTACAACTCCTCTCAATCCTAATATCACAGGCCAACCTTTCGCTAATTGAGTATATTCAACACACCAAGGATCCGCTGCTACCATATATATGGGGCTCATCAAACAAAGGCCCCTTTACCAGGAAGGACGAGTCCTGTTGTAGATTGTGGTAGTTGGGATCAGAAATGTGAGCGTAGCCGGGTGGGGCTGTATATAATAACCATGGCGACGGTTCTATGATAACTACATCTTTGAAGTAGAGGATAGTGATGTTTAACCCATGGTATACCTACCAATGTTTTTTTTCAAAGAAAAAATAAATCCCGACTTATATCAAGTGAATAATGTAAAATGTGTTATAAAAGGAATACTGCGTAAGAACAATGGGCAAGAGGGACTTGGGCATAGAGGAAATTTTTATTAAACAAACGGTAAAGATGCTTACCCACTCATTAATAACTTTCCACTACCTTTCCCATGTTGATTTTCCAACAATTCTCTGAAAAACGACATCCGCTATATGGCATCGATTTATGACATGAAGAAGTGGGAGTAGAGACCACAAGTGCTAACGTACAAGTACTCTCCTTCTTTACCTCCAAGCTGAGTTATAATTAAAGAAAAAAAAACGAAAACCAGAAAATACGAGTAAGAAAGCCTTACATAAGCTTTATCCGACAAGTAGCGCATTCGTAAGTCGCCTAGTTTTTCACTCGCACAATATAATCGTATCATAATATTTTAGGGGTAATCCCATGACCGATAACGACAGGAACGTTATAAACGGACTACAATGATGAATCAGGAGCAATACGGAATATTGGGCCATCTGGTGTAATCACCATATTTAGAATCGGTTCACAATAGCAGCAGCCATCACGGCAGAAGCGGCAGCGATGCCTACCGAGGGAGTGAGGTTCACCGCACCCGACTTGGAACTATTCGAAGAACTACCACCACTTCCACCTTTGGCATCGCAGGGGGCGGCAAGGAAAGTCACGGCCAACAAGGCAACGAAACCGAAAGCAACGGAACGCATGATGAACGAGTTAATAATGTAATACCGTACAGGGGATTGGAAGAAACGAGGAGAAATGGCGAAGGGCTGGAATGTAATATCTATCATGAGGTAAAACGATGAGGGAAGATACTGCCTTGGTTTATATAAGATCAGAGAGTTAAGTTACAAGGTAGAGAGGTAACCTAATTCCGGCTGGCTTGTTTACAATTGGAGGGGAGGCATAGATTGCCCATCCTGCTAAATCACTACTATGTTAGTTCGGAGATTGAGTGGGTAGCCAATCAACGAACAAGAATATCAGTCCAAAGGGGTCGAAAGTCGTGTGAAAATTTGCCGTGGTCTCTCCCTTTCCTTACCATTTCATGCTGTACAGGAAGATTATACTCCCTGATATTGGGTGGTAAAATTAACTTTTTACAGTAGTACATTCTTTATATTTTAAAAAGGAATTGGGTAGTTTTTTTTCTGCTATATAGAGAAAAATCCGCCGAAGTTGAATGGGGCTCTCACAAAATCCTATTGGTCGTGTTGTAGTGGTACATTTTTCTCTCCTAATCTCTATATAGTCGAAAAAAAACTACCCATACCAAGCAATAAACGAAAGATGGACATTTAAAGGCTCATGGAAACATCATTGATGACCGGCTTTGGTATGTAAAGTCACCAGTGCTCATCATGGAAATCACTGCAGTACAATGTGTAGTTGTGCTGGCACAGTTGGTATTGGTCAATCCAGAAAGTGCTCATCACAACAATGGCTTTACATAGTCACCTTACCAGGTAAGGCCATTCGGTTTCCAGCCGTCCTTCACAAGTGTGAAATACCACAGGGCACCGTCCATTCTCAATTCTGGCGAATGTAACGCAGGAAGGACTGACCTTCACGAAGATAATCTTTTTTGATGCGCACACGCACCAAAAATCAACCCTTTAACTATTCATCGTGTCACATGAGTATAGACATTGGGTAATAAGTCAATGACGTTTTGCTTTCACTAGATAAAATATTACCCAAGTGGGTAACTAGTAAAAGGCGACAGGAAGGAACACATACCCTTTCCCCCCATATTCGTTAGAATGCTTACCCGCACCGTGGCAGTACTTCTTCTCCTTCATTTATCGTACTAGTATCTGACCACGAAAACCTGGTATAGGTTGATTTCATTCTATATACCGAAATGGTAGTGACAAGGTAAATCCATGCTCGGGCAATACCAGACTTCGGTATAGCATGGCCTGGTTTAGTACCCTATAGAGTAGGTATGTGACGGTGCCAATGACATCCGGCGACACCACATTGATTTAGGTGATTTTTTCCGACAATATAGCGAAAAAACCGCCAACGTTGGGTCTCTCACAAAACCTTATTGGTTAAATTGAAGTTGGTACATTTTCGCTCCAAATTGCTATATAGACCAAAAAAAATTACCCATTTGACTAAAACGGCAAAGAGGGTGTGTGTGGTTCCGTAATCCAGTGTGTATAAATAAACCTGCTAACCGGTGAAGATCTGTGTCAATATGTAAGTTCGTTTTTCCAAGATTTCCAACCTGCAGTGACCCAACCTATAAAATAGCGTTACCGAACAATAGCATGGTAGCTGTCTATGTATTTTTGGGATAAGGCTGACTTCATTGTGTGTGTGGACAAATTAGGTTGAATGTCTCCATAGAGTTACAAGATCATAATTGGCTCATCTGACCAACGATTTACTCATCCTAAAATTGATACAAGCAGCAGAAAGACAAAATTCCCATTCCGGCTTTGGAATTGAAAATACCTACGGAGTAAATTAGCCAAACGAACAGATTAATGCCACCAGAAACACAATGAGTTGAGTTATCCCTGTTCATTGTTGGTAACCATAGGGAGAGTGTTGGATTTTTGGTTGAAACAAGACAATAAACCTGGAACGGGATACAATGTATTGTTGGCCGTGTATTTTATTCCTTCTTTCCAGGAACAGGGCTGCCAAATTATTAACGCAAACAATTAATAAATGGGTGGTTTTTTTTCAACTATATAGAGATTTGGAGCAAAAGTGTACCAACTAAAATTTAACCAATGTAATTTTATTAGAGACCCATTCATCTTCGGTGGATTTTTCTCTGTATAGTCGAAAAAAAAACTACCCAAATGCTAGAAAAACTATGTCTTCAATATTTCAACTAACGAATTAAGGAATTATAATATAGTGTACAGAAAACAGATAGCAGCACCCCCTCCCCTTAGAATGTACACTTCAGTATAGATAATAGAGATAACTAATATTATCTGTATACTAAAGAATGCGCTATACCACGACACATCTGTGGTTTCGAGATTCTTTGGCTATTGATATGGCGAGCGATGACTGGTTTAGTAAGTAGTGAACTACCTAGGTCTACCTCAAACGCGGTGGAAAAGCTGAATGATTAAGGTGGTGATACCCGCTATTAAAGTGATCCCACCAAAAGTGGTAGACATAAGGCCGTGACCGAAGACGGCGGTGATTCGAACAGCGTCACTACTGGCACTGCTACTCCCACTCTTGGCTGAACCCGTACCTTTAGAAGAATATTTGCTACCGCTGCCTTTTCCACTTCCTTTAGACCCACCACCTTTACCTCCGCCTTTGGCATTGGTGAAATGAGCGAATACGGCAAGGGAAATCAAAAATGTAATGAAAAACTTCCAGGCCCGCATTATATTACCTTAGGAATGTAGCCAAAAAAATATGTTAAAAAACGTACAGATGCTAAAGGGAAAATAAGACAATGAGTACCGATGTACCCCTTAGTCTGGTATGACGTAAGGTGTATCGCCAAGTCGACTAAAAACGTGTTAAACCCGGAAAATTAAAATAAATAAGCCGCACTTTGTAAATATCGAATGTAAATACCAAAGAAGGTGGTGACAAGAGAGCTTTTATAAGTTACTGAAATTTTCAGGGCACATCTCAACCCATCAAAACCTTGAATACCTTCTGATTACCTTTTTCGTGTGGTGTTGCGTAGAATCGACGTTTCTGAGAGTCGCAAGTTAAAAATTTTACCTTTCCAGAATCTTCCAGGCAGACAATGTGTAAGAGTTTACTATGGTGACCTTCCACAGAATCTATTGGCATTGAAATATGGTATGCGGGGATCAGTATATTATTGTATCAAGTAAATTGTGTTTTATGATTAACCATAACTCATTGTTGGTACACTGTATGGTAAAAATAACTACTTATGACGATAACCTTGGAAATAACCAGGTTCCCTGAGTGTACAGTCTTTTACAATAAGCAGACTAGAATAGAAATAAGAGTGTGAATCCACAGTATAACTCGTGGCCATCGAAAGCAGAAGCTCATCCTGGTGGTAAACTTCAGGAACTTGTTAGTATTGGCTTAGTGAAAACCCATCATGTTAATAGAAGGGAAAGAAAGAAATTCCGTGAGAAAATTTGGGTTTTATCTTTCTCTTCTTTTATTCCCTCCTACTAGCTGACTCTATTCGTTCTATTGTTTCTATCTTTATGTTCAAAGTTGTCCTTTGTATCTGTCCATAATGACAGTTAGGTTTATTGGAAACCGTGGATTAGTCCAAAAGGTGTGATAGTCAGCCCCAAAAATAAAGATAAAACGCCGACGGTAACTATTAACAATTATTCGCTGAAACTGTACAAACAAAGAGAGTGCCATGCCGCAGCTGTGCTAGCGATATTCCCGACAATGGTGAATCAATGTATCCAACGTAAAACCGGTTTTAATAAACGTTAGTGTCTGCACCATGTCATTCCTAATGGAGTAGTAGAGGAAAATCGTACAAAGGTAAAGTGGTGCATAGTAGAATACAGTATGAGAATAGATAGGCCGGAAAAATGTATGTGTAATTTTTTTTCCGCCTATATAATGATTTGAAGCAAAGATACACCAATTACAATTTAGGATTTTGTGAGATTCATTCAACTCTGGCGGATTTCTCGTCTTATAGTCAAATAAAAAATTACCCATCTAGTAAAAAAATTTAAAAGGCAGCTGAGAAAAACTCACACGAATGTCACCAGCAAAATACAAAAAGTTCAAGTCATACAAGCAATCTAGTCACGTAAAAAGGGGTGGTTTAAAGCATCCGCAGCTGTAATACGTTCCTTGGGGTTCAGCATAAAACAATGTTGAACAAGATCAAAAAGTTCGGTGGGAAATTTGTGGTAACCATCAGGATTATACACTTTGACCAAGCGTTCAAACATAACACCACTATCGCGTACGGTGGGTACGTTTGTGAAAAACGACCGATCGTGGAGAGCAGCCACCCGTTTGATCTCCTGTTTGCCAAACAATACCCCCATTTCTAACAGGGCCTCTTGGTCATCCGATGAATTGAAAAAAGGAAACCGGTGGGTCATAATACTGAGAATAATAACTCCAGCTGACCAAATATCGATGGCCGGGGTTTGCTGTACCACTTTGAGGAGCACTTCGGGAGCACGGAATCCCCGTGTGCCCGCACGGTTAGCTTTTACCGAAGGACGTGCGTCGCGTCGTAATACCCCCGGTCGGTTTTTGTGGTCAATGATCATCGGGGTAGTAGGAATATTTACAGGTAAAGAGGTGGAATTGCTGCGCGGACCGACAGATGACTGAGCGGTGAGGGTTCCCCTTTGCTCGCTACCGGATTTGTCTCCCGCCTGGGGCGTACGTTGGGGCTGGTAGTACTTGAGTGCTGATTCCTTGAGTCGCTGGCGATAATACGGTTCTTGAGGGGCATCTCCAGGCTTGGCCGGTGATGCAAAGACGTTATTACGAACAGGGGTTACCATGGGATTGGAGGCCACCGCTGACGAACGTTGCGGAGTCTTGCTAAGGTCCGCTGTTGGGGTTGCCGACGATTGACCGGCGTATTCTGCTAGACCGAAATCCACCAGCACGCCATGTTGGGTATACACGTTGAAAAGAAAATTGCTGGGTTTCACATCCCGATGAATAATGTGGTGGCGGTGGGTAAACTCCAGAGCCCGAAAGAGACATTGCAGGTAGTTACGCAGTATTGTTAGATCCATGGTACGGTAATAATCGCGAAAGTCGTGGTGTTCAAAGTAAGGAAGCACCACCAACACCTGGTCTTGGTATCGTAGTGCGGTAATTAACGGTCCAATATTGACATGGCCACTCAGATCCTTGAGAATCCGGATTTCGTTGGCGATGCGGGACGGACTGCTGGTGACATAGATTTTCTTGAGTGCAACGTATTTACGGAGGGATGACGAGGGGGTAGCACAGGGATTGGTGGGTGATTTCACTCGGGCTCTCTTATATGGAGGCAAACGGGCCTCATTGGGTGATTGTGCTGTATCGGCAGTGGGCACTAGGTCCCAGTAGGAGTTGTCGTAACGGTGATACTCTAGATCAAGGGCCTTGTACACACAACTAAAGGTACCTTCACCTATCTTACCCACAATTCGGTACTGGCGCTGAATACTGGGAAATGCCTTAAGAAAATTGCCCAGCTCAGACTGTACCACCTCGCCCAAGTCCGGTTCGCCTTCGTGACGGTGGTTTGGAGATTTGGAAGGTGGAAGGTGACCGTTGGTACGGGGTTGGGGCAAGGCAGTATCTTCGGAGGTTTCGTCCAGACCTGACTCTAATATCGTTTGTTCAGTATTGACATGACTCATGGCAAAGGCATTAAACGGGTCGCACGTCGATTTCGTCAATGTGACCCCACTGGTAACATCCGATATAGCTCCAAGTAATGGAGGGGAAAGAGCCCGAACACCGCGATGGGAGAGGGAGGGAAATAAAATTACGAATAGTAGAGAATGTCAATACTCGAATAAGGGAATGTCATACGCCTAATAATGTGCGGGTGTAGGGTGGTGACCAGCTATCAGCGGTAAAGGTGGAAGGAGCAGTTTGGCAATTTTTTTTTTACTTTCCTGGAATGTCGGTTATTTAGACACTAAGTGGACAATGGCGAACTAGAATAACAAATAAAAAAAAGCTATTCGTTAGTAAATAGCACATTGAAACCCCCTCAATGGTGGGCTTTAGCAACCTTGACTACCAGGATAAAAACACCGTCAAAACTCGCTATAAATTGGACACATTGGAAACGCGAATTGGCTAAAAGTAAAACACATGTGACTGATTTTTTTTTGACCAAGGGATAAATCCGCCAAAGTTGAATGGGTTGCTCACAATCATTATTGGTTAGATTCGTAACTGGTACATTTTTTTCACCAAACCGCTATATACATGAAAATAGAGTACCCCTACAATATTCCCTGCCTTCCCCTTTGCTACTCACTGATTGATAATGAGGGGGATACACAAATACACAAAAAATACTTACCTAACAATTCCCCTTGCAGAATCACCTGAAAAGTATGACCCTGCCCTCGGAATTGAGTCATCCTAATGCCCTACTCACTACACTTCAGAAGAAATTACTCTGGGGTACATCATATAAGTTATTGATAATCCCTGGAGAAACTCGACTTACAATATATAATACAAAACAGCAAGAAGAGTGTTAGAAATCACAATGGGTTAGATCCTTAGAGTTATAGAAAACAATAAAATCAAGCCTCTCAAACTAACAATATGGGTAGCTTTTTTTCGACTATATAGGGGTAAATCCTCCGAAGTTGAAGGGTTCTCTCACAAAATCCTATTGGTTATGTCATTGTTGGTACATTTTTAGCTCCGAATCTCTATATAGTCAAAAAAAAATCACACATGTAATTCTACAGCTTTGTAAGCCCAATGATTCCACCCCTCACCCTTCCAGGCTATCCCAATAGCGAGGTGTATTGTGTTATTTTATTTTAGAGAGTTTGGAAACACCTTTGCCAGTGTGCGCTAGTTTGCCTCCTTTTCACCGTCTCCTTTTTTTGAAATAAGTGAATGCTCTTTTCCTCTCCGTCCATCCGCGCATTCTTGTTGTGTATACTACATATTGGTATATCTACGCAAGTATATTTTCCTCTTCAAGTGGAATCAAATTGACCAAACTGGTATTGAATTCAATGTCCCAAGCCTTGGTGTCACGAATTCCGGTCCGACCGGGACCAGCTCACTCCGCTGCGGAGGGGGGTACACTGATTCAGCGATCTAAACGAACTTCGTCCCTTGCGGTCCCTAGTGTACAGCTGGTGGGACACGAAGGTGAAGTATTTACTTGCCAATTCGACCCTACCGGGGAAATATTCGCCTCGGGTGGTTTCGACCGGTCTATTCTTTTGTGGCGAACGTATGAGGGCTGGGCCAATTACGGTATGCTCAAAGGTCACAGCGGCGCTGTTCTCCAAGTGCAGTGGGCAGCAGACGGCGTGCACTTGTATTCGACTTCCACTGACAAAACTGTGGCCCTGTGGGATGCCCAATCGGGGGAACGCATCAAGCACTGGCGGGAGCACTCGGCTATCGTCAACTGCTGTTCTTTGCAACCTGGGTTCGCGGGTTCAGGAGTGGTGGCCAGCGGAAGTGACGATGGCACGGTACGACTTTGGGATACGCGGCAGAAGTCCTCCATACATATTATCGAACGCGGTTTCCCCATAACGACGGTAGCGTATAGCCTATCAGGGGACCAGCTCTTCATTGCAGGCCTGGACAACGCTATCACTGTGTGGGATGTCCGCCAACGCAGTATTTCGGACCGTTGGATTGGCCACACGGATACTGTGACTGGTCTAGCAATCTCGACTCACCAGGGAGCTCTGCTTTCGTACGCCATGGATAATACAGCCCGAGTGTGGGATACTCAACCGTTCGTTACTGGTGACCGTTGCAAATGTGTTCTCCAGGGCGCTCCATCCGGATTTGAAAAAAATCTTGTTAAACCTGCCTGGTCACGCGATGGACAATTGGTGGCCACGGGCGGAGGAGATCGTACTGTGACCGTATGGCACACTCGGTCAGGAGAATTAGCGTACAAGTTACCGGGCCACAAGGGTTGTGTAAACCAAGTACATTTCCATCCCCGGGAGCCCATCCTGTTATCGGCCAGCACGGATCGTACCTTGTTCTTGGGAGAGATTGACTCCGAACCATAATTTGTAAATTCGCCTTATATTTAAAGTGGGACTGTAGCCTGCTTCTGTTTCCCTTGTTTAACGATGCCACTAAATTTTCAGAAGTTTCCCTGTATTGTGTAGTATCGGCTTGTTGAAACACATAAACAATTTTATTACCCTCAGAGTACGCTTCAACACGGAAGAAAAAAAGGAATGCGTACCGACGACAGTTCAGTGACATAGCATGATGAATATCGGGAAGGAGAGAAAGTCGACACTTTCCACAGTGTACCGTCGTCACTAGCTCCCATTTTGCGCCACTCTCCTTTTCGTCAGTGCAAACTGGCGGATCAAAAAAAAGACACGTTGCATAGGGAAAACCCCAAAAAAATTACTAGAAATCGACCAAATACACTTATATAGGGATGAAAAAAATAACGTACATTGCACGCATACAAGTACAAACACAAGCACAGCCCTTTCGTAAGCTAATCATTCCCTCAATTCCATATCTGCCCCATTCCTTTTATAGGAAGGTAGTACTAAAGTATCATTGATGTCCACACAGTAGGGTCAACCGTTAAAAAGTGAGGTAAATCTTAACCACGACCTAAATACGAGTTGCAGAAAACAGGTCATGAACGAATCATTTAGACGGAATAATGCACAAGCGTATCCCCTGCCTAGGCCTCACTTACCAGGACTGGTAAAGACATGGGACCTGGAACCCAGGGCTTACCTCAACCCATCGGTGTCGCAGCATCTAAGGCATACTCGCGAGGATAGGTCGGATGCACTAAATGGCGGGGTTTCGCCATATGGACAGGCCCTATCACTGTGGGGGAATAACTACAAACGTCAAGACCAGGGTAGGAAGTTGGCGAGGATGTCACGACATGGTAGTAGTTTGAGCCACCAGAGTTAGGGTTAGCAAAATTTTGGGATACCTTAGGCCACCACCCCTCCCCTTCCCCTCCCACAGTAAGACCCCCGCCTTTTGAATCATCAGCACCGCTCGGTATGTGGTGAACTGTTGGGTCCCCATACGAGACTGATCTCTCCTGGTCAACGGGCGGGGGCGTAGAAATGGTAACATTAGCTGATGAAACAAGGTGGGTCTTGTCTGCCTCAGAGGTTGGGACATCCGACCATGGCACATGCTTTTCTTCTCTTTCTTCTATCGCGGCATCAGAAAAAGATGATCGGGAGGCAGGTGTAGGATAGGAGGTTCCCTCACCGATGGGTGTGATATCCGCCTCCGTTGGGCTTCCTGAATTGCTTTGGGTTAGTTTTTCATTGCTGGACGTTCCCGAGGTACCCATTCTGGCATAGCCTGGAGAAGTAGGATACGGTACCGTGTAGAGTGAGTAATACGGATAGCCTGCGGTGTGACCTCCGCTGGGGGCCAACGTGGCCGCAGTGCTAGTTGGAATGTGACCATCTGACAAAGTAACACCCTCGATCGGCAGGTAGGCATTCACATAGCTCGTTGGGCGATAGGTGCTGCTGGTAGCGGGAGTACCTTCCAAGGAAACAACCGGATTGGTACCAGCGGTAAGAATAGCGTAATCTACCAACCCCCGGCCATCGGATCCCTCGTACGGAAGTGGTTCCGGGGATTGATAGCCATAGTAAGGCATATAGTAATAAGGTCCATAACCAGTGCCATAGGCGCCCCCCTGACCTGAGTAATAGGAGGGGGTGTACATTGCGTACCCGGAACCATAAGCCCCCGCCGCAGAGTAATGCCACCCCATGTCTGGATAGTACGAACACATGGGGTTAATCCCTCCAGTGTTGACGGTGGTGAAGGGCATCATTGACCAAGGCCTGGTGGGGGCATTGTATCGACGCTGCCCGTGATTATAATTCCCAACGACATGAGGGCGATTCAAGAGTTTGTAAGTGACCCGTAAACGCCGACCTTGCCATTCCTGGCCGTCCAGATAGACGATTGCTTTGGTGGCCCCCAGCTCATCGTTAAACCGTACAAAGGCATACGTGTTGGGTTCTCGCCATGTGCTCGGTGACCCTTTGTTAGTGAGATGGTCTTCGACAAGCTCTTGGTTCTGTGTCCGAGAGATGACGGGGGATGAGCGATAGTAAGACTTGGCCCCTCGTACCAGCTCCACATCCTCCACCTTTCCAAACTCTACACATTTGGCTCGGAGCAACGTAGCGGTGTCCATCTGGGCTTTAAGATTCCCAATGAACACAGTTTTCATACATACAATCGGCCGCGGAGCGGAGCCTCCGGAGGAGGGTGACGACGAATATTTACCTTTTCCTCTGGCCCTTGATCGTACACCGGTACTGGAGGAATACCCATCAGATTTACTTAACCGGGAAAAGCCGTACATCTGGGACGGTCTACCTAGCGAAGGTGGCTGAGTGCAATAGTTAGACCATTCCACCGTCCAGTGGGATTCTCTCCATAGGGCTCGCAGGGCACGAATCGCACAGGAACGGTAGCGGTATTTTACCATCCCGTGGGTACTCTGCAACCCGTTGGTTGTCTCCTGCCAAAATACGCTATCCTCTACTTCGCCATAGCGCTGCATGATACTTTGGGCTCCTTTTTGGTTAACAGCGGGATCGGTAACCTGACAAATGAGGGTACGGGTCACTTTGGCGTGCTCGATACGGATACTACGGTTATGTAGATGGCGTCCTTTGGCCGACGTATATGCCCTATTGGCGTCTTCGGAGTGTTGAAATTGAACAAAAGCGTAGGGAATACCTTGCTTGGTACGGTTCACAGTGAGTTCGAGTATCTCGCCGTACTCGCTAAATAACGTGTGCACATCCTCGTAGAGTTCATGGTCGGTCTTGGAAATGTTCAAGTTGGCGACAAATAGACAAGCCTGCGGTTCCCCCAGCGGACCCGTCTCGGTATCACTGGAGTACTCGGAAACGGTGTCATCACCTAGAACAGGGTCCCCTGATTGTTCTCGTAGAGTAGCCTCCGACATTCTAAGTAGGGGAGAAGGTATTGGTGGCGAATACTAGTAAATTTCAATACTGTCAGGTTATTAACCAAGTCACGCCACTTGGTATTAGATGGGAGCCGTTGGAATAGTGAACCACAATTAACTAACGACGTGAGGCGAAACAATGTGTGGTGGTATACTTACATACGAACAAGCCGCGTATAATTGTAAAACACAAGAATTGTGAGAAAATTGACAAGTGTGACGGTTAGTGTTGTGCAACGAAATAAAATGCCAAATGTTACAAGATCAATAGAACTAAAATAGAGCTCAGTACAATAGTAACTACAAAATAATATATATATATACGGATGTTCCTAAGTGAACGAATGACCCAGTATCACTGGTATACTTAGTCTATAATGCCACCTATTCAAACAAATACCACATCAACAATGTGGTATACTCGCGGGGCATCCACTTCATTTATATACATTGTGTATGGTGGTACTGTCACAAATATCTTGATGTATTTTTTTTCTTTTAGCCATTGTATAAGTTATCAGCGAACATTAAGCAGTACCCTCACCGGTTCCCCTATTCCGCTTCCCTACTTTCGTTTATCCAATCCGATAATCAGAATATCACTTTACGATGAAATACTGGTGTTATTCTGTGTGGACTTCCTTTCCTTGTTCTTCTCTGCCCTCCACTGATTCAGGTTGACGAATGACAACGATCCAGTTGTGCACCCAAGGCAATAAAAATGCACGGAGTTTATGAGACGCTGACCGAAAAACGCCAGGTATACCAATTTATCAAACAAAATGATGAGTTGGGACTACTCGTTCAACCCAACGGTAGGAGAGTGAATGAATAGGAAGTCTCCCCAGCCTCCTGTGGGGCCCTTTATTTATGGGAATTCTGACCCGAATGTAAGCTCCTCTCCCCACATCATTTCCTGACACCAGGCTCACTTTTGAAATAATACCGTCAAACCAAGGTTACTGATGGGGGGCAATAAAATCCTGGGTATGTACCCTGGCCGATTGCCACTCTCCAGATGATGAGTGCCAAATGGTAAATATGGGGAGGGGGAGATGACCTGTGGTGCAGCGTTTTTGGGAAACGCCAATTAATGGGTTTGGCCCCATCATTAATTAACAATTCAAGAATTCCAAAGGCGCTGTCCTCCTCATATAAAAATATAGAACAGAGCTAACTTGAATAAACGAAGTCAGGGGAAGGGAGGGGATTTGCTGTAGAGGCCAACAACAGGGGATGATGGAAAAACTTGCTCACGCCAAATGAGCTTCGAAAACTCTAAAAATTGTAGTGGTCGTCGAGTCGACATCTAGATAAAACTCCGGTTAAATAAGGAAAAAAAAACTACCAATACGTTCACTACTTACCTGGAAGCTTTTCGCAATGGCGTTGTGTTGTGTAATTTTTTTAAACACTGGTACTTCTCACCAGCACAAGAGGTAGGTACGGACTGGATGAAAGTAGATAGTTGAATAGCCAAAGTGAGTAATTCTATATTATTCCAAATCAGAGGGTAATGGATTAAAAACGAGCAGCCGAATGGAGAGGTTAACCATTGATGCTGTACGTAAAAAGTTAAATTAGTGAAACTCCTAGTTAAATTCTCACCCAGTTCAACAAGGCGAGGAAGCTATTATCAATCGAAACGTGGCCTCGTACTTTGTATAGTGGAATAGTCCGTAGTTTCGTTGATGCCAAAGGTAAATTTTTTAAGCCGACAAGGTCCACTTGACTGCGAGAAATCGTTCCATCCATTCCTTACGCTCATCCTCACTTTGTAGGAAAGGCCCCGCTTGCGGCGTGCTTGTAAAAAAAAGCAAGGAGCATGTATCTAATGGAATGGGTAATACTCCCATTGTCTCTTCTATTCACATTCCTGTGCAGTAGATATCCACCGGCGTCAGTGGTATCCTGATAGATTTACTATTACTGCCAATCCCATTTCGTTAAAAAACAGTGATATTTTTCCATTGCAACGGGAAGTTCGCATGGAGGAGTGGCCAGACAAGGTAATGATTAAACACCTTGCTTTATACATCCCCTTTTTCGAATGTGTTTATCGCTTCCGCCAGATTAAAGGTAGAAGAAAACAGCACCGAGCAAATAGATTTGACAGTTCAGGGATAGCCGCTTACCTTCAACGAAAAAAATGCGTGTTCAGAATGACCGACTAGGAAGAAAAGGACCTAATAAATCTAAAACGAAGAGCTACAATTATGAAGAAAGGAAGAGGTTTTACAAAATGAATTAATCAACAAGGCCAACACTGATGACGTTTAGCAAACCTCCGAAAAAGGAAGACATAGAGAAAAAAAATGTAACGCTATAAAAATAATGCCGTCAAGTGTTATGTGCAAGTGGGTGGCGACAAGGAGTGGAGACACAACGAAAACTAATGAATCGCTGATATAGTGCGAGACGGTCCTAATCACCAACCTGCATCATAAAAAGTGGATCTTTCGTCCAAGAAATGTGTAGGTCATATTTTAGAGTTTAGCCAAAAATAAATCTATATAAATCAACCTAAACTGCGGAAAAACATGGACAGTTGTACTCACCAGTAGTCGCTATTTTTAGGAACCCTCTATTAAACAGCAACAGAGCACGAGTTAGGTGAACGCTGCGTCATACGTTGTGGATGAAATAAAGGTCTTGGTCACGGCCAAGTCATGAGGATTATATATTACCTACAGGAGGCTACACATCGGGCTTGGGACTAACGACAATGAGAATAGTTAGGATCACTATAAAAATGGGAAGAATCTTTTACCACGCTGTTGTAGACGAAAACATGGCGAAGTTGACGTTCTCGTTTAGAACATAATATTGTTCGATAAATACTACAATTGGTAAACGAGGAAAATCTCGAGGGTCTATGGGATAGTGACAAAAGTAAAAAAACAACTGGTGGCGGTATTTATAGTAAAAAAATAAAGAAAATGACGCCGAAACTCGCAAGATATTGTTACACCTTGACAAGTGTTGCTACAGCTTCGCCAATCGCCACCAAAGCAACGCTAATCATCTGGCTTCATTAACAACTATTGTGCATACCCAAGAAAATCTATCCCTGGTGAAAAAAAGCAATGCACTCACAAAATGGCAATATTCATCAGGGCGACCACTTGTTTAGCAGCGATGGTGCGCGTTGGGAAAGACCTTACAAGTTTGACCTGTTGCATTTTTGGTAGTTTGGAGATAAGAGATAGAGAACTATATTTCATGGCTTCCGTGCTACTGCTGGTGATGAGGGTTGTTTTTGTTCATGTACTAGACACACTTGAGGGTATATCGCGTGTGTCTGTAGGTAAATTAGACTACTCACAAGGGCGTACCAAGAGCATTGAAAGCTTACTCCTCACAGGCTGTTGTAACAGCGAACTACCTGTATATTCCAGCCTGTTACTCACTGGGTGTCGGTGAAGAGCAGTGAACAAGTAACATATTTCACACCCCTCTCTCCTATCATTAATTGCTTACTGTCGTGTACCACAGTATCCCCCATACACCACAAATTTCGGGCGGTTATTTTCTTTCAGAGGCCAAGATATACTTTGATACTGGAGTCAAGATGAGCAGTGAAATATTCACCGGCTTTTAATATCATCAATGGTCTACTTATACCAGCCTACACTATGCGATTGTATTGTGTCGCTAGGAGGACCTGCCCAGTGTGTTTGTGTAATTGTCAATGTGACAAGAATATCCCAAATATTTAGACCATTGTCTATGGTAAACTCTATCTTGGGATATCCCTGGGTAAAAAAATTCAAGCTGTAATTCTAACCTCGGCTGTGGGAACCCTCCTTGTCTTATCATCAATTCAACCTAGCGTACCCCCTTAGACTTGGTGCTTTGCATTGAATTATGGTGCGTTAAATAACGGCTACCTACACCACTAATTGGAGGATCATATAAACTATTTCTAACCGTGTGTTACTAAGTATAGATTATTGGTAAACCATGATACTATTTAAAGTATGAAAGGCTGGGAAACCTGGTGAATAGGTGTGTGTCTGTGTAAACGTGTGAGAACTTTGAGAAAATAGGCATGCCATGTTATGGGCAATCCATTACGCAGCTTTGTAACAAAACATTGATGCATTCGTGAGTATTCTATCGTAATGCAGCACAGCCACCTTAGGTGCTCCCCTTCCCCCGGTATTAATGGGGGTTCTAGGTCCTAATGGAAGTGGTTCGTGGTTGACGGAAGTTTGCCCCAATGAATAGGGTCACATTATAAACGTTGGGCAACTGACTCATATTCGAGATATTCTCCTATGGGGTTGTGGTGAGATACATTACACTATCTGTAGTTATTGGTAAAGTACCTAAAACTTTGATCCCCTTCCGGCTATCCCATAATGGGTTGTAGGTGAAGGTGTAGATCTTCCGATTAGTGGCTGTGAGACGTTCGATTTCCATGCGTCATACACCACGGATCATAGCCACTCTTACAATACAAGGGAACCTTGGGGGAGTGGTACAGGGCCTCTACTACCAAGTCATGCCCAGTGCGTACTACACAGGCCATCTTCCGAGTTACAACACCGGTCTTCATTACACCTTACGTATTTAGTGCCACATCACCAATTCTGACCATGCAATCGGAATAGCGCTTGCCTTTTGAAAAAAAAGGTAACGGTCATAAAAACACATGTGTGTAGAGTTACGATGGCATAGATTTCTATATTTTGTTACTCTCTTCACGTCATCAGGCCTATTGATTTTGGAAAACCAGTGGGCATATACGGTATTTTATCACATTGAACGTTACGGAAAACGGTGCCCAAAAAAAATACTAACTATCACACCAGCAATGCAACTAGAATGTGAGAATGAAACAGCCCTAGTGGCAATAAGCGACTGTACACTCGCATGATAATGACTAGTGAAAAGGTATTAACCGCTGTTCAGCAATGTGTCCCCCTCCCCGTTTCACCCGTGCGGTGTGGAAAAAAGAGAAAACTACATACGATCTGACCTACTTGGTGTGTGGAAGGTTGTAATCTCTAGCATACAACAATCATTACACTACTGTCGAAAAAGTAAAGCCACGTCCTAAATTGATCCCTAATGATGGGGGTGATAGTTATGGGCCGGGTACATTTTCACCAGAGGTTAAATATGGTCATCGATAAGGGCCGAAAAAATACTGAGTAAAGAAAAGGAAAGTCAATTTAAACCCAATTGTAACAAAATATTTTTAGTACGGGTCACAACCCCGGGAATCAAATAGTGTCGCGGAGGTTACTTTTGATTACATCACCTTCAGAAGAAACAAGGAAGTGAAGACTTGTCACATTCGCAGTTAGAGAGTAGTGGTATTATAGCCTAGCGTTCGCTGTTTCCATTTTTTTTGACATTACTTACCACAAGCGAATACAATTTTCCCAAAATGAGCCGGTACAAGGTAAAAAAAATAGAAAATAGGGAGCTGGCAGGTATTGCTTTTGGGGAAATCGGCTTTGAAAACATAGCCTTGTTCTACGATATCCCAATAAACACCAGGGTCGTAAAAGCCGTTCTGTGACTGATTATCGTATTCATTCATGATTTTGACAGAGTATCGCTAAAATTAAAGCGTGAGTAACACGTAGTAAACATTTAATTTTCTCAGACACTCTGTAAAAACTATTGTATTATTCATTAAAACCATCGTCACTTGCTTCATTGGAAAAACTGGATTCTCTAGTGATCTTGGAGCAAGAACAGACGCCATTCAGCCCTAATTTAAAGCAAATACACCTCTGGATTTCGTTATTTGTGGATATTGATGTTTGAAATTTTTTCACAATGAATCTCACAGTTTAGCTCGTATCTCTACAAGTTGAAAATCTCGCTCCGATTCCACCGCGCTTGGTCGTACCCTAGTAAATTTTTTACGAGTATTACCCAACGATGAGTTTCGTATATTGATGGCGGCTAATGCCAAGGGATATACATGCTCACGGTTTCGTTCATGATGTAATTGGGTAGTGGTTTGGTCAAAGTGCACCAAGGGAAGTTGGTGTTTCATACGTCACTGGAACAGTAGCCAAAACACGTTATCAAGCAGAGCTTTCCCTTTCGGTAGTAGGGATAATCCAGTTCAAGTGTTATTGAACCCTAATCAATGATGAATAATGCTTTTTTATGCCTAATACAGGTACTTATGCGTGGAACAGAATTGGGTGGGATTCAGGAATGGTTCATACGAAAAACACAACAATATATATTACCCCTTTCTTTGTCCTTTTTTAACCAAACAATACCACAGTAACTGAGTGCTAGACCCCTATCTACTTGGTGAATTTTTATAGATAATCAGGAGAGCAAGGAGTAACGAACAGGGATTAGTGAGGGTGATTTACTCATGGTGTCCTGCACATGGTAATAGGGAAACCAATCTAGGGCTAGCTGATGGTTCGCTGGGTTGTTGAGGAGTATAGCATAGAAGGTGCTCATGTACAACTGTGATAAACATAATCATTGGCTTTCGCTTTCCCTGCTGGTAGTTAGAATGGTAGCAGGCTGCATTTCTGTAAGGAGGTTCACCCGCTGCACCGTGTTATTTTATTTAACCGAATCAGGTGTTATCAACCGTAAACTTGTATAAATTTCACGGCTCGGCCCCTCCAAGTCAGGTTGTACTTTGGTAACTCTATTTTTATTTATTGGTCGAACTGCAATTTTCTTAATTAGAGGTAACCTGTTGCTCCCAATTTTAGTTTTTTTCCTTCTCCGGCATACTTTTATAGTAAGTTTTGGTCATTTCCACGGTAGTCATATCGCAAGCATCCTGACGATTTCATAAACACTTTCTAGTGAGTGTGGCGCCAAAAAAATTTTAACAGCCACACGAGCATACCACTTTGAAATCGTATAAACCGATAGATGTGTGAGTTATTTATACACTCGACTGGTTCCTGACGCTTACAGTTTTTTATTTTTTTATTACCCGTCCATTTCATCAAATCATTTTTCAAGAATACCACATTACGAACAAGCTCTCTCTTTGTCGTATCCTGGTTAGTTCACCATGGCTTCGTATCCGCTGGCAAGTGCTTCGGCTGTGAATATTCCACAACCCGCGTTGCCACCAAAGAAGAAGCATAACTTCTTCGTCCGAACATTGCTTAAACACTATAGGTATGTGGTAGAAAAATTGATAATGGGCGATGGTCAAGAAGCACCTGCGAATCGGTTGTGTAGACGCGAGGGCAAAGGGTGCGTGCATGACTCTGTCATTGAATCAGCCTTTTATTTTTCTACGAACTAAGGGGAGAAGCATACCATGCCTTTCCCCCTTTTGCTCCCAACCATTACCCCTTTTTTCACCTCCTTGCCCAGTCCAGTGAATACCTCCGACGAGGGGGGAGGAGAAGGTCGCTGGCCAAAAGTTCATTCACTGGTGTTTGATTGCCTTTCACTTGGGTGGTTTACTGCAGCAACCCATGGTTCAGTTATTCAGGACTGCGAATAGACGGAGGGTACATATTCATCATTACGGATCGCCGTGTACTTGTTTATACTATGACCACTAGTACCGTTTATTAGACCCTGGTGTTCATTTACGCGACCATCGCGTTTGTTAAATTAAATTACGTCGGGACGGTGATATGCGTTAACGCCGTTTTGACTATACTCCGTTGGAGATAATTTGCTTATCGGTAAAACCGGATGGCTTCTGCCTGTGAATACCCGGCATGGATGAGTGGGTTTTATTTTTACCAATGGCGCTTATTAACAGTCATGTCTGGTATCTGTGGAGCGGTCTTGTATGGGATGGAATGTTTACGATACCTTGCTACACTTTTAACCCCTCGCCAATCACAGTGACGCAGAGTATGTGCGTACCCCTGAGCAGATCCAACGTGATGCCTATATTTTCGGCTGTCCATTCAATAGGTGGTATATTGTTCCCATGTGCATCTTGACTCAGTTTTGCTGTGGGTCCATGTATTCATGGAGTATTTACAACAGACCCGTCGACCAATTGATCTTTGGGGACCCCCTCCGGAACATGGCCCCTACTACGTTTTATATTACCGTCGGAGCCTTTGGTATTACCTCTGCCATCCTGGGTCCCTGGCTGGAACGAAATTCGCCTAGAAAAAGCCTTATGATCGGAACCACGCTATTTTATTTGGGAAATCTCATCACCGCCCTTGGACTGCACGTGCGTCAAATCGCCCTGGTGTACATGGGGTACGGCCTGATTGGGGGCGCAGGGACGGGTGCCAGTTATGTAGTGACAGTATCGATTATGACCAAATGGTTCCCCGATTCTCGCGGGTTTGCTTCGGGATTGGCCGTGTGTGGTTTCGGAGCGGGGGCCATCGCTTTTTCCAAGATTCCTCTACTGTTCATGAACCGTATTGGTCTACCCACCACATTCTCCTTGATGGGTACGGTTTACTTTGTGGTGATGATGTTGTGTTCACAGGTATTACGCATGCCACCCCCAGGCCACAATGTAAACGGCCTGATCATCGATGGGGGGCACCGTAACAAAGCTGGTCATACGCACCTGGCCACCACCGACGGAACGATGGAATACGGCGAAAGGGAAGGATCCGAAGCCGCCGACGACCGTCCTTCCATTCGGATTTCATTGATTCAAGCGTTAACCTCCCGTGATTTTTGGCTCCTGTACTTTGTGTTTATGGCCAACCAGCTCTTTGGGCTGGTGGTGATTTCCCGTTTGTCCAATATGACACAGACCTTGTTCAATAATTCACCAGACAGTGCAGCCACTATCGTGTCCATTGATGGTGGATTCAACCTCTTTGGTCGCCTTTTCTTTGCCACGATATCGGATTTGGTAGGACGCAAGATTACCTTTGGCATAATGTTGGGTGGACAAACTCTATTCTTGGGCTTTTTCCCAATGGCAGTGCAGCACAAGGTGTATTGGGGCTATCTGATGATTAGTTGGGTGGGAACCTCGTGCTACGGAGGAGGGTTTTCGGTCATCCCCGCCTTCTTAACAGATATGTTCGGGCCTAACAACATTACCGCCTGTCATGGGCTAATCTTAACTGCCTGGTCCATCGCGGCCATCGGGGGTGGTCTGTTGTTTACCAGTTTGTTTAACAGCTACGTGGTGAAATATGGCATCGATCATTACCTACCATATGTGGTCAACATTTGGTGGATTTTCGGGGTGGCCGGTTTTGGTTTTCTACTAATATTTTTCATACGTTCGCTTATTCGTGATCGCCTCTTCCCGGCTGTGCCTGGTCAACTCTTCAGGGTACGAATTTTTGGCCGTATGGTTAGATTGGTACGTAGTGACCGTCTGCGGTTGGAAATACTCAGTCCCGAACAAGAAAACAACGAGTGGGAAGAATACCTGATGCTCTGCATTATCAAACTTCGTTTGGTGAAAAACGATACCCTAACCCAAACTGCTTTTTAAACTGCATTAGGTACAGTTAATCAGCCAGACTTCGGAAAATAACAAGGGCCATTGGTTTCAAACTGGCATTTATTTTGCCCTACGCTTTAGTAGTATCTTTTTTTTCGTACATACATTTCTTGGGGGTGAAAAAAAAAGAATCTCGAATCATTCTCGTTATATTGAATTTTATATCACATGGAAGGGAGACACTCTGTTTCTTGTGAATTCAGCACCCATTACGAACTATTTATGTCGGTAAGGCATCTAATTCTTGACATGTTTTTTCAACTCTTTCTTTGCATTAGTTCGTCCTGTTTTTTTGGACACAGTCCAACGATTCCAACTCCAATTTATAGTCTCTTATATTTTTGCTTCTTAGTAAATTATTTTCGCCAACCCTCACATTATTGGATATGGAATCACTGCGGGGAAAAGGGCAGAAAGTGTAACCAAGAATTCTATATTTTTTTCAATAGATTTACATCATAGGTTTGGTCGATTCAATTACCGCATAGATTGGAATGAAACCCATCATACCTCCACTGTAGTATATACCATGGGTGCTGAATGAAATCAACGCTCCTCCCCCCTGAATCTTTATATTGCCGCAAGACCTGCTTAAACCTTCATAGTCAACCTGTCTAGCCACCTAAAAACAAAAGAACAACAACAGACACACCGCACAACACTTGCAAAAGTGGACAAAACAGCCGCGAGAGCAGCACAGTGCAAAAGCTGGCGATTCATCCTCGCCCTACGCAGAGAAACCCGAAACGCCATAATTCACTGGATGATGGGAGCAACAGCACTGTACCCCAAGGAGTGCAAACGATGCAACGAGCCACTATCCCGGAAACACGGGATCTTCTGCATCTATCGGGATATCCCCCGAAACAATTCCCCACTCTAGAAAACCCTATCGATAGAGCCATTGCCAACCTCCAAAACGGCAAGGAAAAAGAAGCAATAGCAATCGCAGGCTACATCGACGACATCTGGACCAAATGCCTAGGTCAACCCTCATGGAGACAAAGGCTTGCACCACAACAACCTCACTAACGACTGGTTACCTAACATAAGAACCTAATGGCATCGATTCGTGGTTTTTATTTTTATTTTATTTTCCCCACTATATCTTATGCACAAGTCACCGTATTATCATGCCCCTACCCGCTTGAACGGGGGGGGGGAAATAGGGAGCCCCGCCATGGCTTGTTAAACAATAAACCTTTTCCTTTTTCTTTTCATAGACAACGCGCTACGTAAATAAATAAAAAATCGAGGGGGAAGTGGTACAAGTGTCTTCTGGAGAGTAATTTTTTAATATTGTGCAGATGACTTTGTTCTCATTAACGCTCACTGAGGTCATCGTAAGTAACTAATGCAGCTGACTAACACATTGCGAATGGACCGTTGGATTGGTTGTAGGTGAAGCCTGGTTCTGTGTGAGGTAGATGGAAAAAATTTTCTGAACTATCATGGAATATGACTATTAATGAAACAGAGACAGAGGGAATGGTTTCTCGCTGACAGTGTGCGTTGGCCAACCCATTACCTATGCGCTGTTCTTCACTTGCACTATTTCGCCCCTGACCTCTAATGTAGGAATGGTGTCGACTATAAAAAATATATTAAATATGCTTGGAATCAATACTATCCAAAAATCTTACTCGTTAATAAAAAATGAGGGTACAGAGTTTGCCTGTCGAGTTGAATGGGAAGATTCCATCCTCGTTTTTTTGCAGTTCTATCCCATCCGGACTTGAAAAAACTATCCACGATCCCATTCTATCCAAAGCCCTGCTCACTCACTTTAAATTGAGTTCAGCTTTATTTCATTTCATTTTATCGCTGAATACCTTTGACTTGTTTCATTATCTTGTTATCAACCTCACTTGTTTAGTATTGCTTTGAGATAGTAGACTAGCAAATACACGCTTTGTGTCCTTTTCTTCGCTTATATCGCCCCCCCCCACTATCTTCAGCCCGTTTTGCTTATAATTTAGAGGCTGGCCGCCCTCTCCTCCATATTCCCCACAACATAGTGGCCTCATCACACCTCCATTTGTTTACTCTACCATCACTTTCCTCCCACTTTCATAAGGGGTTGTTTTACCCACTTCACACTATTCGCCTACCATGACGGCGGTCCTGGAGGTCCGTATTGCCCTCCACGATTTTACGGCCGACCACGAAGACGAAATATCTTTTAATTCTGGTGAACGTATATTGGTTTTGGAACGGGATGAGGTATACAACGATGGCTGGTGGCAGGGTCAAAATGCACGAGGTGATATTGGGCTGTTTCCCGTCAATTTTACGGAGGTCCAGTCCGCAGACTCGCCCTCGCAGACTTCCACCCCCGCCAATCGAGTTTCTGTCATGCCAGGGCTTAAACCATACACCGATCTAATCAATAACCTCGAAGTCAGCTTTCGCAATTCCGAATACATGGACGATCCCACCACCGCTTACCTTGCCGCCGACAGTATCGACTCTTTGCAACATTCTCCTGACCAACGTTCCCGTTTGAGTAGTGGTGGGTCTTACCTGGCCCTGTCAACCACAGACCTCGGTGCGTTAACGGAGAAGCTGGAGTTGCCTGTGGGAGCGACGGTAACCTCCCATAGTAATGGAACCGGGTTGGTCTCTCCGCTATCCTATCAGGAGGAGATCGAAACTGCTCTTCCCGACAACTGGGCCGATACCCCACTGACAGGTCGTCCTGACACGTGGTCTATTGAACAGGTAGCAGCGTGGCTGCACCAGCGAGGCTTTGGGACCTTTGTACCATTGTTTGTTGAAAACGAAATCTCGGGTGATGTGTTACTCGACCTTAATCTCACGACACTCAAAGAACTTCAAGTCACGACGTTTGGGAAACGTTACCACCTAATGAATGCCATAACCGAGCTGAAAGAGAAAAACAACCAGATCGAGACCGACACCGCTCCATCCTCCAGGGTATTGGTGTCCCCCACATCCCAACCCTCTAACCCTCACACGAGTGATACGGTTCGTACCCCGCCGGGATTGGATACTACCCATCCGTCGGATTCTATCTATAGTCTACCGGCCCGTCCGGCCGCCCCTACCCCGCCCACGAGTTCTTCCCTTTCCCCCAGCGTCGAGAGTTTACGTCTACCCCAACGCAGTCAGTCTCGTCCGCCTTCCTCCTTGATTGTGTATCCAAGTACCTACCAACCATTCCCGGAACCGGCCGATCATTTGACGACTCCCGAACCACGTCTTTTGCGCCATGTGAACAGTTTCGGGGTCGAAGTACCATCTGGTTCGCCGAGGAGATCGGCTTCTTCACCCGTTACGGGAGACGAAGACCTCGCATCCGTCGACACATTGGGTAACCGTTTGGCTGACGTGAGGGTTGCCTCCTCAGTCGATCCTGAGGCAGCTGAATCCGCCGAAAAATGCGAGCCATCCAACACGGTTGGTGCGTCCTCTTCCGCTCAGATCACTCGGGCTGCCTCTATTCGTCATATTAACGCCGCGTTGAAACGTCGCAACACGGCCACCAAAGTCGAAAGGGAGCGTCGTCAGTCCCCGGCTGAAGAAATGCCATTTATTGCCGACATGGCCCCGTCACCCGTCCCTCCGGTGGCTTCTCCAGTCCCGATTCCCAACGCTGAGCACTTGGAACAAACCGTGGTATCGTCGGCCTCACCGGCCGTTAACGCCGTTCCAAACAGTTTTTCGTCCCCGGGTATCCCAGTTTATGTCCAAGAGGAAATCCCGACTCTGCTTACTAATCCGTCTCTCTTAACTCCCCAGCGAGCTTCTCTTTTCGAAGAAGATTATAGTCCTCAGTCCACATCGAGGCCGTTATTCCGTAATCGCTCTACCCAGAAACCACTAGCAGCTTCGGCTTTGGCCGCGGAAGGCAGACGCAGCGCCAAGAGCGTTGATATCAGCCGACCATTGTTAGAAGAAGCTTCGATTCAGGGCAATACACCCACTGTCACCCAGGCACTACATTCCCCTGACCGAATTGAGTCTTACCCGCTTGCCCATACACGGTGGGAAACCACGAATACGGATGTTTCACAACAGAGAGGAGAACCCAATACCCACACGGGGTCGACCTTGAATGCCCCTGATAGACCCCTCTTTGAGGCCGTAGTACCACCTCGACAACCTTTGGTAAGTCAAGACACGGTGACTCTGGGTCCGCTATCTGTAGCACCTACCCCGGTGATGGAATCCGACCTAACCCCTAATATTGGTCGATCGGTTACTTACCACCTGGAGCGCGACGACATCAAGAATCCAGACCACCAAGGATGTCTGAAAAAGCGGGCTGGGGGATACCCCCTATGGCAGTCCCGTTGGTTTGTCCTCAAGGGGCCTAACCTGTACTACTTCAAATCACCTCGGGATACCATGTGTCGGGGTATCATTAATCTCCTGGGGTATCGGGTTATCCCTGATGAGCACATCAAGGCCGGTAAGTACTGCTTCAAATGCATCCACGAATCCAAGCGCACCTACTATTTTCACGACGAGAATGCCCAATACATTCAGGACTGGATCAAAGTATTGCTCAAGGCTACAATTGGGGGCCACGTTCCTGTTACGTCGTCTAGTAACATGGCGACCGTGCCACTACACGTAGCTCAAAGTATGCGTCCCCGGCCACCCGCGTTGGATCACATGTATGCCGAGATGGGCGATGGTACCCTGGTGCCGTCCTCCATTCCTGGGAGCGAACGGCGTGCCAGTGAGAGCATTACCAATTCCCATTATTTGTCCGGTGGTCCTTTGTCATCCAGTCCAACCGTCCAGAGTGACCGCGGCATGTCGGACGCCCAGTTTATCATGTGGATAAATCATGTACTTGCCTCAGGTCATTCCAACATGGTGGTAATCGACTTGTTTACGGAGTTGCGGGACGGACTTGTTCTACTGCTAATGTTGGGGATACTGGCTGACCAACGGATAGATACCGAACAATCTCCCCTGCTTCGCGTACAGAATACCTTGGCGTTGTTAAAAGATTTAGGAGTACCCTGTGAGTTGATCCCGATTATACCGCAAAATATTATGGAGGGAGATGTGGACCAGACGTTAACTTTGCTCACCTTGATTAGAAATCGTTTCCCCAATTCGGTTCCCTCCACGATATTCGACACGACGGTGGTATAAATTACACTCATCCTACTCCTCTCTCTATATCGAGAAGGTGATAGGGGGTATTGATAATATTATTTCAGTTGTTCGTGCTTTCGGCACCCCGCAACCATAGTATTATCTTATTTTACAAGGCTGATGGTTCATTGCTGTTTCTCCGTAAATACCATTTTTAATGACACTGGGGAAATAAGCAATCTAGATGCTTCAGTGATCCGGACCATCGCGCTCGCTTCATTTTTTTTAAGGGTAGTGCCACTACTCTGTTATGATTCGTGTAATTTTCGGTGGGTTCATTTGCATATCTTATTTTGAAAGTGAAGGAGAATGGTGCTATTTTACATCGTTTCTATTTACCTATGGCTAATGGTAGCCGCCAGCGGTTAATATTTGGAACGGTTTTTTGAATGTTAGTTTTTTTTATTCTTAACGCATCGATGGACAACAAGAATGGCTCATCAGTAAGACGGGTATTAGTAGTTTAACTTTTTGTCCAATCTAATACAATGTTATATACTCACACACGAGTAATATTTCCTTTGTTGTATTTTTTTCATCTTATTATAATATTTAATTTTGTACAATCATTGATTTATCACCTTTTAAAAAAGAAAAGAAAGAATAAGGGACCAGAGTGAAATATATACTATTTATGAAAACAGAAGCCTAGTCATCGGGTTTTCGTATCACTTCTATGGAAAATGAGAGAAGTGGGGAAGAGGGTGGTTTAAATGTTTTAATTTGGACCAAATTGATAAATCTTGTTACACTTGACTAAAACAAGGGGATGTCAACCTTCAAATCCATGTAGAATTAGCACTAGAGAAAAAGACAAACGATTTTAAATGTAGGGAAAGAAAACGAGTTGTATTAAGCGTATCACCACCAACAGAAAGAATCCGAAAAGTGAAGCGAAAGGAAAGAAAATATGGTATGCAATCGAAATGCGTTTCTATTTCAGTGGAATTTGGTCTAGAGTGTGTACCGGAAATTTGGGTATTTGGCCAGGTTGTCGGGGAGTTTGGCCATCATTTCCTCGGTGAGTGGGGGACGTGCTTCAATGTCGGTGGGCTCTGCGGAAGACTCGTCCGCTATCTTATCAGAGGATGGCACGGTGGCCATGATGCGGTCAATATGGGCGTTTTCCCGAGCGAGTAAAAATCGCAACAGCATGGAGCAAACCACGACCATCAAAAGAAATCCCATGTTAAGTAGGTGGCTACGTACGTACCGTGGTGCCTCGTCGACGCGATAGAATTGACCCGAGATAAACCCGCTAAAGTTACCAAAGGCGACGACCATCGCGGTGGCGGTGGCCGCTTTCGTGGAGCCAACTAGGTTATTGGTAAGCCAACCCAAGGTGCTAGGTAGCGAAGCGTTGTACATTGAAACCAAGGTGCAAATAATGACGTAGCGAGCAGTTCCACTGGTTAAGGTGGCCAGTAACATATAACCCACGGCTCCCGCGAGCGAGGGTAATGCCACATGGAAGGCGCGCTCCCCGGTTCGGTTAGCATGCCATGTCCAGAGCACAGTCCACGTGGCGTTGATCACACTAGGCGGAATAGTCAGTAACTGGGCCTGCCAGGAGGTAAAATTCAAGTCCTTGATCACCGACGGTTGAAATAAACTCATCGCGTACAAGGGGTTCAAGAACCCGAGAAACATGAGCATATATATATAAGTTTTGTAATCGGTTACGGCGGCCCGAAATCCAGTCCATTCGAACTTGGTATCGGTCACATCGGTGTGGTCGTTGGCCAATCGACGAATGGCGTACTCTTGCTCCCGAGGGGTTAACCATTTGGCGCGGGTGGGAGAGTTGGGTATGTAAAACCAAGTAATGACCCCCAGAATTACCGAAGGGATTCCTTCCAGGATAAACATCCACTGCCAGGCCCGCAGGTTTCCGGCGTGATCCATATGCCCGATGGCGTAGGCCAAAAGACCACCAACGGTACTGGATAAGGCCGCCGAAACGTAAAAAAAGGCAATACGCACGCTGATTTCCTTGCGAGTGTACCAGTGAGTCAGAAAGTATATTACACCAGGGAACAACCCGGCTTCCGCCACCCCAAAGAAGAAACGCAGAGCGAAAAACCCGGCGAAATTGGTCACCGCGGCGGTGCACATGGAGATGCCACCCCACAGTACCCCGATCCGGCCGAGCCACACCGACGCACCGAACTTGCGCAGGGCCAAGTTGGAAGGAATTTCAAAGATAATATAGCCCACAAAGAAAATGGACAGTCCCCACTGGTACTGTGAGGTGGTGAGGTTCATATCCTCTACCATTGTGAATAAACGGGCGTTACCAATGTTAATACGGTCCAGTGCGCAAAACAGGTACACCAAACCGAAAAAGGGGATTAGCCGCCAGTCCAGTTTACGAATAAACCGTTGGTGTTCCGCATCGTTGAAGGGATAGTCACTGAATTCCGAGTCTGACCCATCCTGCTCGTCAATATTTTCGGCGGAGATAGGCCCCATGTTCACTGATTTATTAGCCCCAAGTAAATCAGTAGCTGCATCGGTAGGTACACTGGTGTTATCATATGGCATATGTAATTCGATGATTATTACTGGGAAAAACTTGAAGGATAAAAAAACAAGGCTGAAACACTGCAGGAAAGACGGCGGAAGAGGGGGAAGGGCCGAAAAAAAATAATAACGTGTGGTAGGAGTTTTACACTACTGCAGATATACACTTGAAAGCGCCGATAAAGAGTGGAGAGGTTGATAATATTGTGATCACTGGGACTATGTGAAGTGAGAATTAGATATAAAGAGACGGGAGTGACGTAACGCTGGATTATACGAATAAATAAACAACAGCTACCAAAGTTGCGTAACTGGCAGTGCAAGTGTATCAATTAAATACAGTAAAGTGACTCAGATAAGCACGAATTACTAAAGTTAGCGAGACTTGAAACCACTTTTAATAACGAAAATAGGTTAGGGAAGTAAGGGGTATTTATGTACAAGCGCATACTCGAACTTTTCTAGTGTTGCTCACCCTTTGTGTATCGATTGGCATGAAAAGAATAACGCCATACTTCACTTCTTCCGGGGGCTTCTTGTGTAACACTGTGGAGAGAAAGAGAAAGGGTGTGTGTATATTGGCGTGTTCCCAAGCCTGTGTTGAAAAGTACATTTTCTTTTTTTTACCAAGGATTATAAAGTGGCACCCGACTATAATGTAGGGTTGGTCCGAGGATAGAAGAGTGAGAACGCCACTTATCCAATCAAAGGGCAGTAGTGTCGACGTCGCTTTGCCACATTGCTATTAAACGGTGGTGTCGTTGGTGGAAGATGATAAAAAATATAAATTATTGTTTGGTTAGACGAATCATGGTGATACCCCTGAGGCTCTCATCGGCTAAACGCTATCCAGGAACACCAGATTGTGAAAGTATCTGCTAATCACTTTGGATAGTCCAAGGCACTTCATAGAGTTGAAACAACAAGAGATTCCATCTTTGGAAACATAAGAACAGGCCATATTCCATATCAGATGAGTCATGTCAAGGATAAGACATTTTCGACCGGTAATCCGCTACTAAAATTGATCCTCTATTTTTTTTCTTCTACGCTCCAGGGGCCAATCTTTGACAACGCCGATGGGAATCCCAAGCCTAGAGAATGGGATGGATTAAGGACAAGACATATTCAATTGGGAAGCCAGTCATCTCATTATCACAGTCGACTAACGTTACACAGAGAGCTAACAAAATGGCGTGGTGTTTCTTATCTCTTTCCCTTTGTAGTCATTTTTCACTTCATTTCTTTCTGCGAAAACAGAGGCACTCTAACAGTGATGTATAGCCATCACCGAATGGATCAACCTAAAAATTTAGGTGTAATGGCAGCCATTTTGGTAATCAATACGCCATATATTTACAATGAAGGGCTTCGTTGTGTGGGATACATTTATATCTGGTGATCAAATATCACGAATAGATAAACCAGATAACGACAATATGTAAATTTTAAATGAAGGCAAAAGTGCAGTGCCCCGTTCCATGTTTTCCTTTTTTTCCGCCGTTAAAACAAGGACTGTATGTTTTCTGGAGGAGGCGGAGTCGCATCTAATTCTTCTTCGTCGTCATCCTCCTCCATTGGCTGACCTGGTGGTGTGGAAGCACCAATCTTATCCGGCACTGGGGGATGATTTAAGCCAGAAGGTATCTCAAACAACCTCGAACGAATATGGCGAGGATTTACAGAGGGTGGAAGGGTTCCTGCCGGATTGGACATATAAGAGAAACGGGTTACCGGCACGACAGGAGACTGAGTGTCCCTTGCCACTGGTTGTAGGGTGTTTACCGGTGCATCGTCGGGTGTAGAGACCAATGCTTCGGTGGATGTCAAATCACTGGAATGGGGGAACAACAACGGAGGACGTGCTAATCGGTGGGTGCGAAGGATAACTGTGGAAGGGGTAGGGTGTTCGGAAGTGGTGGTGTGTGGTGGCCCCCCGGTAGTAGGAAACGACGAACCTTGGTCGAACCCATGGGTATCGGACAATTGGTTACGATTCCCTTCGCTGCCCAAAGGAGTGTGAAGCATAAATCCGGAATTCGACCGCAACGGGTGTGTAGAAAGAGGGGTACTACCATCGTCTCTACTCGACATACTGGTCGAACTAACTAGAGATGTTGAACTTATCATATCCTTGGGTAACCGCCGGATTACCGGCGTAGGCGGTAAAGGTACTGCCCCCTGTGATGTGGAGGGCTCACCCGATCCAGCAGGGGAGTGACGAAGGGAATGGGGTATATTGGTTCCAAGAGATCCTTGGGTGGGTGAGGTAGAAGTACCAGCCGACAGAGACATGGTCTCCGTGAGCGTGGCCAAGACCAGGTCCACGCCCATATGGTCTGTGGATTGGAGAGAGAAAAGGACGGGTTTCCCGGGGATGTCAAAGTATGTCATGAGGGGTAGATTAAGCTGTTCCGCGAACCCCAAAAAGGCACGAAATTCTTTGAAATTAAAAGTTAATTCGACGTGCTGGCGTACTTCGTAGACATCAAAATCCTCTACGTCGACCTGGAACTGAGTTTGAAGAGACTGTTTGATGGCATCACGGGCACTGGTCCCTTCGGCAATGGCCGCGAAGCCACCCTCAGCGAAACTCTGAATGATAATGGATTCTGGGCTACAAATCATGGTAATTTCGTCCAGTTTAGTACTGAAATGGGACATCCATTCCCCCATAAGCTTGGGGGACACTAGCCATCGATTGGGACATTGATCTTTGGCGTATACCGCATAGAGGGCTTCACAGGGTTCGTAGAATATCCGGTAGTGTTTGGCCACGCCATGTTTACAATCCATACGAACTGATAGTCGACAGGGGGTCAGGGCGGGATCCTGTTCAGTGGCTGTTCCTTCCAAAGTGAGTTTGCAAGTCTCGACGGCTTTTTCCCCGTTCTGTTTGCTACGAAATACAGAGACTAGGGATTTGGTCAGAACCCGGCAACGGGTGGCTTCCGGTGTCAACGAAGCAGCATCGGGAGTAAAGGTAAAGGACTCAAAGTATTGTCGGGAAAAGCAACACAGGACAAAGGCAGAACTGGAAGCGTTGACGGTGGAGAGGTGGAGTTTGGACCGCGTGGCTTCCAAAGTGACTTGTTCGCCGATCTTGGCGAGACACTGCATCAGTTTCCCCCAAGGCCGTAACGCAGATGCCGGAAGCGTTGCCTCCATGACTCGTGTTGTGTTGTGATGGAGTGAAAAATGGGAGCGAATGCTGCGAACAAAAACAAACCAGGTAGAAAACGTAGAGTTACCACAATGGGAAAGTTGGCAATTGAAAATACGACGACAAAAATATATTATTTAGCAGCAATACTAATCAAATCTAAAGTTCGTTGATGACAATGAAAAGACAAGTGCGGGTGAGGATGACTTTATTAAGGCAGAGCGTTGTGACCGCAGTAAATCACTTTGTTCACCTGGTAAAGGAATCCACCACAGTAAGTGGGTCAGAGATTATCGGGAGGGCCGATGGCCCATGTCACGGTTCCAACGCACTGATTTTGGAGCACAGGGTGACTCGTTATTGAGAACAACTTGCACTGTGTCCTCGCCGATCATCGAGACTAGACTACGGGCCATACCCGAGGTCGGGGGAATAACCCCATCGTCATCATACACGAGCCTTTGCTGCGGGTTTAACGGTTCACTCCCGACGGACTGGTAACTGCTATCAGCCCAGGTGTCATCCCCTTGGATACATCCCTGTGTCGAGTCTTGAACGCGGTGAGGCGAGGTTGTCCACGATGACTCCGGAATACACCTGTCATCATCCGAGCTGGACTCGTCCAAAGTACTGAGGTCGTATTTGCGCGTGAGTTCAGTCAATAACACAGTTTCGTCGGGGTCATCCTCAAGCAGAGCCTCGATTTCCCGGGTGAGACCCGACAACCGTCGACCGGTTCGGGATGGAGTATTCGGATTAATAGATGGTTGTCCCTGGACATGGTCCTGAGGTTCACGAACGGCCACGGTGTACTGCATGGGTGCGGTAGCGTAACGCTGCATCAGAGAAGAGGCCACGGTGGGTGTTCCATAAAAGGCCGAATCTCGTTCGGTGGGAGTGACTAGCGAGGATGGATCATGGGTCTGGGGTTCTTCCCCAAGCCGTAGACCACCGGTGACCACTCGCGGGGTTTTTTCTTTAATAAAACGTCGAATGTCACTGGGGGTGGAAGATAGCGACAGATGATCTGCTAGTGTATCGTAAGCGGAAGTGTTCTCACTCTGCAGCGCCAAAGAGAGGGACGGAGAAGCAGAGTGACCCACTTGAGTAGAATGTCCGTCTTGGTCTTGTTGCCGAACTGTCCGAGTGGGTGTTTCTGTACCCAGAAAGTCCTTGGCATGAGACGAGGACTGCATAGGAGAGTAGTAACTGTTCACATGACCGGAACGTTGGGTCACCGGAGTGCGAGATAAGACACTATCCAGACCGCGCACGGATGGAAAACCGGGGGACCGGACCGGAGTTTGTAAGGTCTTAAGGCGGTGTACTAGGCGACTGTGAACCGTACTGGGCGTCGATAACGGACCTCCCATGGGTGAGTCCATCTGTCCTGATAGGTCTTGGTCCAACGGATACCGAAAATCTTGGTCCTCCCCATCGGCATGTTCCTCAATTGTCTCGCCGTTATCCCCAGAAGGACTGGGTCGAAAAAAGATTTCAAAGAATTGCAACCAGGGACTGCAAATGTCCAACAGTTGTTTGGAAACCGTTTGTAGACGCTCTACTCGGGGAAGAAGGTGACTCTCGAGGTGCTTGTGAGTAAGTGCGAAATTGGCGTCAATTTCTTGTAACAAATAGGTGATATTTTGTTCCAATAGTTCCACCTGAGCGTGTGGATCCAAAGCATCCAGGGGAACGTTGGGGTTGAGGGGTAATGGGTGATGATGTTGCATGATGCGACGAGGAATGTAACAGCAGAACAGTTATTCCAGTTCGTACGTTTACGTTTGGTTATTAATGCAGAAAAAGAGTGAGAATTTGGATATGTCGCACAGGGAACGACCCCACGGTGATCTGGGATTGATAGCAGTTGCTAGAAAAAGAAGTATAAAAAGAAGGCACCATTTGTCTACCTTAAGTATTGTGTTGCCTTGCAATGTAAACTCTTACCAGAGCGATTTTTGGTTATAGTTGTTGCTATTGTTGTTTATTTATTGCTGAAAAACAGGTAAACAGCCATTTGGTATAATTCTGAAAATATTACTTTAAAAAAATCCCAAACCGAAATAAGCTGAAAACCGGCCCCATGTCTTGGGAAAAAACCAGATTGTGAGATTTAGACAACAACGCCAGGGGCGGGTGCAGCAGTGACTCCCGTATTGGTGATGGTGGTACCAAAGGGCCACAAGGCAACTTTGGCCAATTTCCAGTTTTGTTTAGCGCAGGGCAGCCCTATAATGGTAACGGCGAAGATAAGCATGGCTACGATATGGATTATAAACAGGTGCCAGCCCAGAAGAATTAACCAGATAACGTTGCAAACCGTACGCAGGAAATCCGTGGTATTTAGATTCCAATGAATTTGTTTACCGAACGGCCAGAGTGCTACCACCGCCAGTTTAAAGCATTCGTAACCTATCGGGATACCGATAATGGTAATACAGAATAAGATTCCGCCCAGGGCGTAGTATAAAAAGTATATCCAGCCTCCCAACAACACCCAAATGATGTTACCAAAGAATCCGCAGGCACCCGTCATTATGACCGATTACACGCAAGAGAATAACGTATACAAACGAATATACAGTGTAGAAGGTATGTATAAAGCAGCGATTACAAATTCACAACTAACCACAAGTGTAGAAAAAAAAATAAAGCTCGCACCAGCTAAAACAGTAGGGAATCTCAGAAGTATTTATAAGCCCTGCTAGATGGTTACCCTGGACGTCTGACATCATTCTATGTGATGGTCTCACAATGTCTCCCACAGATTAGCAAATAGTATAATCCCCTGTGGCTTGGCGGGAAAGGAAATGAGATGACAGCTATATTTAGGAAGTCTCCATACAGTACATGTGTTAGACACTGTTGGGTGTGACCAGCCCGAGTGCCCGTTGATATACCATCATCACCTTTTTTTTAGCGGTCAGAAGTTTCAAACGTCATAGAGAACAGTGTGTCACCTCTGGTTTTAAATGGACTTGACGAGAGAACTCGCTCAAACTCAACCAGCTACACTATGGTTGTTCTCTTCTCGGATAATTGGGTAAAACATTGGCCATGACGGTGACTGCGTTTGGCAATAAGGTGCCAAGCCCGACTAGGACGTTTCGCCTCACACCTACTCGACAAGAATTGGTCAAGGATAAGCGTGGTATCCATACCTAGTCATTTCCCGATGACGCAGTTTTTCCCACAGCGATCACAATGAGTTCTCATGTACCGATATATACATGAAACCGGAAGGGTGAGGAATATCTGCATGATCAAATTGTACTCAGAAATATCGCCTACCCATTTGGGTCATATTCTCACGAACAACTTGCTTCTCATTTGTTTTAATATTCTACTCATCCAAGTCCAACATAAATTAAAACAACAAAAAAAATAAAACTTTGACTTTCACCTCCATCGTCAAGCTCAATCACTCCCCTCCCTCGCCATCCCCAGTAGGCCAGGGGCCATGAGGAGAACGCCCATCTTAACTCCCCCTGTCACTACAAGCAACCAGTGTTCTATGAGAGCAATAAAGTGGGAAATGCACTTTACACGAACAACATTACAAACCGTTGTAATAGAGTAAGAGTGGAAGGTTACATAGCCATACTGCGTCTTAAAAATCATTCCTACTGAAAGTCCAATTGTAAAAATTGGCCTCAAATGTGCACACCACCACCAACGATGCCAACTCCTTATCAACTATATTAATGTGGGAAAAGAAGAAACAAATGGGATATACTACGGTTTGCCTTCAGGAGTACCTGGAGCGACAGTCTCTTGGTTTTCGGTGACCATTTCAGTGCCTTCGGGGGACTTGTTAGCAATATCCGGGACATCGGCGGTCCACAGAGTGAGATTATCACGTAACAATTGCATAATCAGCGTGGAATCTTTGTAGTAATCTTCACT
>JAOPJG010000528.1:0-22026 GCA_027478255.1 Dispira simplex | reverse complement strand
ATTGTGTTTCATAAAAGGAGGAAGGGAAAGGGAAAAGGAGAAAGGAGAAAAGGAAAATGTTCAATATTGAACACCCTCTTCAATGGTCTAGAAGTACTACCACCATTTGGAGTAGTGCCTCCTGGCACTACATTAGTTTAGTTTTCATGTTTTCTTTCCCCACTCATCCAATTTCTCATCCCACTGAACCATTACTCACTGATCAGCTGAATCATGTTGAGTGACTTAGGCAGCGAATTACCCCTTGAACCTATCAACAGTACATCAAATAGTCCTTGTGAATAGCAAAATTTAGGGTTCTTTAAGAAAAATCTTCAACTTTCTTTCAAATTTTATAAAAAGAAGGCCAAACCTCTTTTAAAAATGAGATAGAATGTAAAAAAAATTGATTAAAAATAATGGAAGTAGCAGCAGTGGTATTATGATAGGAATAATTAAGATAATGATGGTAGTGTACGCCATCCCTTTTTTAACGAAGAAAAAAGGGAAGTAGGTTTTTTCTTCCGTCTAAATCACGTGATTTTTTCCGAATTTTCTTTCATCCAAAACGCTAGAGTTAAAATATAATCACCCATATGGGTGATTTTTTTTTCGGCTATATAGGGATAAATCCGCCAAAGTTGAATGGGTTTCTCACGAAATCCTATTGGTTAAATTATTACTGGTACATCTTCGCTCCAAATTTCTATATAGTCGAAAAAAACTACCCAGATAAATGGGATTCCCCCTGGCTGCTGGCAATATTTGATTCCAGACCCCAGAACAATCTCTTTGGGACAACTTCATACACCCACAACATTACTATTGCGACGTTTTTGCATCGCTGCTTCTTTTGAAAGTACGACGAAAGTTTCGGAAGCATATCTATATGGATGAGTTGTAATGACCAATATAACCAAAAATTGGTGTTAAGCAGTTACCCCTGGTAATTGGCTACCGTATGGGTGATTTTTTTCCGACTATATAGAGCTTTGGAGCAAAAAATATACCAGTACGATATAACCAATAGGATTTTGTGAGAGACCCATTTAACTTCGGCGGATTTATCCCTATATAGTTGAAAAAACACTACCCATCTGGTGTAATCGACTATGAGCAACTCGATCCACCCCCTCCTCCCTCTTATCCCATTTTCTTGTTTGTCTCTTTTTTACTAAAATACAGCATTCTTCTCATCCTTAGACTGAGTCGAGGATTGGCGTAAGGCCCCAAATTGTTCACCCAAAGCTTTCGTTTTACAGTTTCCAATTGTATTTTTGGTCTACATCGTGGGTGCTCCTTTAGGTATCCCGGTCGATACTCTCTATCCCTATTGTGGTCACCACTGAGATAAACTTGTGATTAGCTTTCTTCGTGGAACAGATTACAAGCGATTATCCACAGACCAAGTTCACTTCTGCTTTATATGGGTGATTTTTTTTCGACTATGTAGAGATTTGGAGCAAAAAATGTTCTAACTACAGCATAACCAATAGATTTTGTGAGAGACCCATTCATCTGCGGCGGATTTTTCGCTATATAGTCGAAAAAAAAATCACCCATATGGTAACTCTTTATTGGAACCAGTATTGCCTAATCAGGAGTTACCCAACTAGATTCACTGCAATTTTACCACTGCTCACATTAATGTTTTTCGAAAACTAACAACCCTAACCCTTTCGGGCCCGACAGGGGCTTGGACGGGATTTTCCACCAATACTTTTACGAAGTAGTATTACTCGGTGGAATATTCCACGATATCCAACTCGAGGACATACACATAACCAATGAAAACAGCCCATGACATCACCAATACTTGAACAAGATTGATGTTTACGATGGGGTATTTCCCGTCCGTAACTGTTATTTTCGAATGCATTTAATACTAGTAAAACACTCGTTACTACATGCATCGGTCTTTTACATCATCTCAATTTGGTAATATTTTTAGTTAAAGGAAAGTGCGTTCAGCTCTCCCATTCATACGGTTTTCCAGAAAGTAATACATTTGCATACTCGAAAAGAACCTGTCTATGGATAATATAAACTATATTGTCTACCACTTTTGTGATGAATCACTATATTTTACGCCCATTCGAAATGAGTTATTATTACTTAATATCATCAGTGGTCCCGATGATTTCCATCAATCGGTAATGAAACCATTTCAGTTTAAACAAAATACCAATGTCTTGATAGTGAGTGTTGTAGCACATACCCACATAGCAATGAATTTAGGGTATCCAATTTCATTTTACTGTTGTTCGCTAACAACCTGTTTAATTTTTACCGATTGACCGATGTTATTGTGTATATAATTGTGATAACAATCTCCACCATATGATTTATCTCGGGTTATCGTTGACGCTAACGATGATAAACTTGTTTACAACAATGACCATCATTACCCACCCAGTTACACAATTCCCCACACGCCAAAAGTGCATTTTTAAAGTGCGAAACCGGATATGCTGATGCTAGCTTGTATCTTATATTCCAATATCCCCCACCTTCCCTCTCACAGATGCCAAGGATTATCATTGACTATTTGCTCTGAGCCAACAGCTATGGGAATTTTATTTTTATTATTTCGGCGGTCGATCACTACCAATTTTTATTAAAGATACTACACTGTCGGCATAAAATCTCGAATAATTCCCATCGGTCAAACTTTGACTGTGGGCTCATTCTCAAAATATGTGAACTAGACGAATCCGCCTCATTATTGGTCTGATGGGGCAGTGCTGGGAATGGTGACGGTATTTACTCATTAATAATGAATTAACAACAACATATTCGTCTCCTTAACTGGTACTCCCCTTAACTTACAGGGTTAGTGTGAAGAATATTGAAATCTGATAACACAGGGTCTACTTTGTTATTTCAGTAGTATGTGAATCCGGTTTGTTAATGAGTAGCCATGGTATGGCAGGATCTCTAAACATGCGATTAGAACCATTGATTAAATGAAAAAAAAAGCAAAACAATGTCTCCGAATATCCAGTCGAATGTGGGCAAAGTGTCAAGAGCGAAATGAGTTACCAGCGAAGAGAGGGCCCTTGTATTATGGGTGACAAAGTATGGGGTTGTTTCGTAAGGTACTCTTCAGAAGTACTAACTGTACCATATTTTTATCCATTTCCAGCAGTACCCAAAAAAATTTCCCTTCCTTATCCTTCAATTCAAGGGGATTGAGAAAGGGCAGTAATTTTCATGACTTTCTTAGTTGCCATTCCTTTCACAAAACCCACACCTAAACCATTATTTTTTCGCAAACCAATTGATGACCCTGTATTTTTGGGAAATAGTATAATGGATTGTAGGATGAATACTCCTACTTAAGTTGTTCATTAAGCCGAGCCTGAGGTTGAAAAACAGTTGAGCTGTATTTTACCTCGGTGAAAAAACAAAGTAGCCTCTTGGTTGGTAAATATGGGTGATTTTTTTTGACTATATAAAGAAAAATCCGCCAGCATTGAATGGATCTCTCACAAGACACTATTGGTTATGTTGTAGTTGGTACATTTTTACTCCGAATTTCTATATAGACGAAAAAAATTTACCATATGGGTGATTTTTTTTCGACTATATAGCGAAAAATCCGCCGAAGTTGAATGGATCTCTCACGAATTACTATTGGCTACGTCGTAGTGGTACATTTTTTCCTCCAAATCTCTATATAGTCGAAAAGAAATCACCCATATGTTATAGTAAAGATAGGTGTAGAAATTTTCTGACTATATAAGGAAAAATCCTCCAGAGATTAACAGGACTCTCACATTAACATTGGATAATTTATAGTTGGTACAATTTTTCCTCCGAATCTCTGTATAGTCGAAAAAATATCACCCATATAGGTGGTAAAGTTTTTTATAACCAATTTTCATTAAAAAATGTTATACCTAAGCCACGATGACGAGAACAAAGAAAACTTGACCAACGTTGTTTATTTCCAACATATTACAGAGCAAAATAAGTTGGCCGTATTGAGAATGAGTAAAACCACTATAAATCGGCCGAGAGGTTGTCACAACCACTTTTGGGTAGTTTTTTTCGCCTATATAGCAAATTTGGAGCAAAATGTACCAGTTACAAAATTTGACAGTGTATTGTGAGGGAGCCATTCAACACTGGCAGAATTTTCGTTATATACTCAAAAAAAATCACAAATTTGGCCTGACACTGGTTAATTCACTTTCCCCGCCTTAATCAGTGAAGCATTTGTCACTTTGACAGGGTGTCTCAAAGCAGTTGAGAAAAAACAAGATATAAACGGGCGAAAATTTGATTAAAAATCGACCAGCGATTATCCGAAGTTGGTATATAACAGACGGGTGCTATATATTCCGAAAAAAGGCTTTCCGAAACGAGGAATATATTGCGGAGGTGAGCCCACAGCCAGTGGTACCTGGCTCTCATTTTTGCATGTCACTCACTGTTCGAGGAAACAGTGGGCTGTTTCCTTTTACCCTCCTCGTAGTCTTTGTTTAGTATGCAAAGGTGGGAGGTGGACAACACACACTCTGTTAGGACATCATTTTCCCCCATATATACAGTGGGATATGAGTCGCACACCGGTCCATCCGCCCACCATTCAGCCCGGCAAGGCATATCCCATGAGAATTTACTGTTGAGAAGTCTGCTTATCTTGCCTGTCGTCTTAGTGTATTTTCTGTAGTGTGATGTGGGAGGGAAAATGTCAGGTCCCGGGCAAACGGAAAGAAACAGCGAATAGTTGATAAGAGAGAGGTGAACAACTAATCCATCATCAATAATTATAATTGCGACAATCTGTACCATCGTTCTTCCATTTAGTACCACATCTCTTATTTCTCCTTACTAATGCTTTTGTGACAGTAACAGCGACCAGTGTACCTGGGAACTTCCCCCCCCTTCATCGTAATATGGGGCAGCTGTCTTTTCTTCGGTTTATTTAAGTAGACCAATCTCCTTCCCCCTGTTTTTTTAGTTTTCACCTGTCTTTTACTTTAAAACTATCGTCGCTTTTAAACCAATCACCTCACAATTTTGTTAAATATTTTTATTTCACTTTTTATGTAGTTCTTTACCCCAGTTTTTTTATCAGCAACATTTTTTTCTAAGTGTTTCTTGTGTATCCCCCTCCAATTCTGGTCCGTAGCTGATTGATATCCCAAACGTTTATTCATTTCCCGTTAAACCCACTCGCTTCTGTTGGGTACTCACAGTGCTATTGCAGCTGCTAATTTCGTTTGATTATTCATGACTGTTAGATAATTGGTACCCTTTTTTTTAAAAAAGAAAGTGACAATGTCATCCTAGTTTCTAAGCATTCTATAGCCTATTTTTGCTTGTAATTGCGTGATATACCCCCGACATCATTCTACAGTGCTCGGACCAGCCCCTAGGCGTCATGGACCAAATAACACTTTTTAATGTGACATTTCCTTCTTACACATCGACGCCAAAATGCCAGCCCAATAGTGTTTTATCGGGTGCGGTCATGTTGAAGCTGGAGGGTACCCTGGAAATGCAAAAACTTACGGTAACCATTAAGGGCCAAGAGAAAATAGCCTTTTCCTTAATGAATCTACCGTCGGCCAAAAGCATCGATGATTTACAAACCGCTCAGCGAACGTACTTCAAACATGAACAAGCCATTCTCGAACCAGAGCAAGGTACCATCCTTCAACCTGGTGTCTATCTCTACCACTTCACCTGTAATTTTCCGAACGTCAATTATCCGGCAACCGTGCGCGAAATGCATTTCGCTGTTCAGTACTCTTGTTGCTCCACGTTGTACACGACGATGCACAAGTGCCACACCATGGAGCTACCCATCACTTTCGAACCTTTGCTGGAATTACCACCGGAGCTAGTATCGCCCTTTGTATCGCCCCGAACAGGAGTGTTTAACGTGATAGATGACGGATCCAAGGACAAGGTTTTATTCATATTACGTGCCCAGTTTTCTCAGGCGATGTACCTCCCCGGGGACGGTGTGGGCGTGGCGGTGGGTCTTAATCCTTGTGTCAACCTGACGGCAATTCGAAAGACCGAGTTCCGTGTCCTAGAATTAGTGCGTTGCTACTATTCACCAGATTGGGCCAACCAAACTCGACTGAGTCACAGCGATGTGTCCGACGTGGGAGCACACGTAGAAAACCCTCTCTGGGTTCGAACCCGCGAGATCGAGCCACTTAAACCTTTCACCCTCAACAAAAACACATCAGCAATTTATCCCATCAGTCGATGGGTTGGTGAGTTTGATTGTCAGCTGCCTAACGAGGCCTACGCTTTGCCCGGTGCTTTTATTCGGTTTTCCTACGTAGTGGAGGTGGTGGTGACATTTTGGAGCGGTCTGCGTACCAACCGTACGGTGAAAGTGAGGGTTCCTATTCCCACTAGTCCTGATCAGATTCTTAGTCCTATGAGTTCTCGACGGGAGGAATCCGTCATCTTTACTGGGGTGAGTGTTAACTCCCATTACACATCCTCCGCCCTTTCCTCCATGTCAAGTACCGTCTCGTACGATGAAAACACTCCGCTGGGATCACAACGGTGCAAAAGTAAGCGTGGCCAGCCACCACGGATAGTTAATGTGCAACAAAGCGCTACCCATATTCCCGTTCCTAATATTGAACCTATCGCCATGTAACAACCCATTCTCGACCGGATTACCATAAGCGTATTTTTAGAAGATACTTCCTTCTAGTTTTTTTTCTCATGATCGTTACAATGCCTCGCATCAGTGTCATACGTATTGGCCACGCATTTCATCATATTCGCCATAATTCTGTCAGTGGCACGTTCATGTATTTGTTGATATCAGACCACTCAATTCTCCCAACTCTTTGGTTTCAATTTTTATCTTGCTGCTGGCCGGTATGGTTGTCGATTGGTTTCCGTTGGTGGCTATTTTGACCAACCCACTACCTTCCTACTGTAAGACTTGTACGATAACTGTGCGTAAGATAAATGTGGTGAATTCCCCTCCCCCTTCCGCCGTTAAAAATGTCAAAAAAGGATAAGGGAAATAACTGTAGTTTTGTTTACCTACCAAGAAAATAAAATGGAATACAATGTTTCTTCGAAGCTCACTTTTAAGGAGCGATGTGTGGTACACCAAGCTAGCTTTGTCATTCGTAAGCCGAGTTGGAAAGGCAGTACTAACTCACAGATTCTCAGAAAAACGGCCACATAAAGGAAATTAGTCCGAAAATTCTTATATTATTTTTGACTACGATTTTGGGGGACTATTTTCGTATACCAAATTTGGATCTCGGCAGTGAAGAGCAATCGATCTGATTTTGAGCCAATGTGTACCTACCAACATGGGTAGCTGGAGGGTTCCCCATTGGCATCACTCAGGCTGATTTTAGTTAACAGGGGGGAAGTGTGTATTTCCGAAGTCATGCTGATCTGGAGCTCTTCAGTGCTATCGCTATTACATAACGGTCGATTAGCATTTCAGTAATATGTCCGGAGTATAGCCAATTTGGCTGTGTGAAACAACATGTTGGATTCGGATGTATATCACCTACATCGTTTTCCTTTGTGTAAAATTCTTTTCACCAGCTGATCACTTTACCCTCGTTTCATAAAAGGGAAAATATCTGTTGAGTTCTCATGCCGCAAATAAAGAAGCGTACATGTTGCAGCCCACTTGGCCTTATATGACAAAATGATGAGAGTTGGTAAATAAGGTGCAGGATTCGGTGATATTGATTAAATTAGGCATTTTTAGGGATAGGCTGATTTTCAACGATATGGGGGTTTTTTTTCAGTCTATGTAGCGATTTGGAGCAAAAAAAGGACCAGTTATCTTTTAACCAATAGTGTTTTGTGAGTGATCTATTCAACGTTGGCGGATTTTTCTCTACATAGTCGAAAAAAAACTACCCATATGTTGTTAAAGTCAAAAATGGGAAATAGGCGATTTAGGATCACTGCATTGGCTCAATTAAAATTTCATACTGTAAGGTAATAAACCATGTGTATCCCTGTGCTATTGTAATAGGAGTCTGGTCACTGGTGTGAGATGTCACTCAGCTAAGACTATAGAGACCTACGAGTAGGTAGATAAACTTTAAAATAAACAAGCATGTTTTTTATTCATGAGGAATTCGAGTTTCCCTGACCCAGTCTCATATAACACATGAACAACAGCAAAATCATAACAAAAATCATAATGCACTTTGACATCAAAAATGAAAACAATTTTCATGGAGATAAATGTTCGTCCATTGGCTCCATGTTGGGAGCACGAGACAAAGGGGGGGGGCCTTGTAGGGTGGTTACACCATCATCCGGGATATCCCGACTTGTGGCTATCAAATCAGCTTCTCTTTGAAGGAGCTGGTCGCCCTCATTGGAAGATGTAATCTCCAACTCCCTTTCTGCTATTGGCCCAGCTTCATCTTGAGGTAGCTGGTCGTCCTTATCGGGAGATGTAATTTTCCACTCCTGTTCCACTATCCTTGCTTCGGTCCGCACAACCAGATGACCTGGTGCGATATACGACAATAGGGCCTAGATACTGAACTCAGTAATATACGTGTAAAAAAAAGGGGATGGACGATGAATGTATTTGAAGGAGTGTGGGGGGAGGGAGAATTTAACGATATAGCTGATAACCCTCTGCCGCTTTCAGGTAGCGCGGAAAGAGCGGATTTGTTTTTTTCATGAGGTTTCCTGCACAGTGGTGGCAAATTCGGATATGTATACCTTTTCAGGAATGGCTAACTGGCGAGGAATGCAATGCAGAATGGGACCACCCTAATCTTTTCCTGTAAAACAATAACTATAGAGTGAGAAAACTTCGTCACATCAACGAGAATACCACAGTACTCGACATATTCGTCGGTACATGTTTACACACATTTATTTGCAGGGGAGGGGCCCATTCATTATCCTTCTGCACCATCATCGTTTCACAGTTAATGAATAAGCCACAGGAGGTGGGATTAGGCCAGAGTGAGGTAACTTACTCGGGTTTACTTTTTAGCATTCATACCCGTGGACCCGAAAGTATAGACAGGTGTGGTAAAAAACACTCGCGAAACGGACCCTCTTTCCTCAGCCATGCCCAAAAAATCTTTTGCTTATCATTTCTGCCACTGGCCAGAAGATGTTCGCAAAGCACCGCCCATGGGGGTACCTAACGTAGCGCGAACGCGAGAAAAACAGAGGTAGTATACCCAAATAATCCACTATTAAAACTGATTCGAGGACCCCGTTGAATACGTATAAAATGCGCACATACGATACATCTATCACTAATTGTCGGGGGGGGGAGGTTCACTGTCAGACTAGCGGCATTAGCACCAAGTGAAAAATGCAAAGTGCGATAGGAAATGACCCCTGCTCCTTCCCTTCGTTCGTTTTTTTTCAAGCGACCCCAATTTCATATGACCATGAGCAAGAGACTACCACGTACGTAAACCAATGACATCAACACAAATTGTGGTATGTGGGCTTCATCTAAATTATCGCGCAATGTCTTGAAATTTAAAAAAAAGGCCCATACTATAGTTTTCACCTTCTGACATCACTACCAGCGTCAACGTAGGCCTTGTAACATTGGAAGAATATAATATATTCAAAGAGGTAGTACACTGATGGCAGCAGGGTAAGAGTAAGGGGTTGGGTATTATCTGCACAAAGGATATACGTAGTATAATATACGTGCTTCCAGTAAACTGTCGTGAATTAAGACTTCTATATATTTTCCATCTCCCAGAAAAAAAATAGGTGGCATAGCCTCAGTACACTCGGATGTCTCAGTGTTTAATTTCTACAGGGAAGTAGGGTTGCCAATCAGCCTTTGTACGACGAAATTCTGGGAACTGAGGCAACGCCAACATGAAAAACTAACCGCTGTCAGAGGGTGAGGAGTAAGTCCAGTTTAACCTAGAGTTTAAAGCATAGCGGAGAGCGTTGCAGTTGGGTATTTGCCCATGTTTGGTGAGGTCATATGGGTAGTTTTTTTTCGTCTATATAGCAATTTGGATCAAAAATGTACCAGTTAATAATTTAACCAATAGTGTTTCGTGAGAGATCCATTCAGCGCTGGCGGATTTTTCACTATATAGTCGGAAAAAAAACCACCCATACTAAATCCTCTTCTTGAAGGAAACTCCTGAGGTAACAGTGTGACCGAAGCCTCATAATAATTATAACCTCATCCCCCTTTTTTTCATGTTGCCAATCCGTTACTGGACGCAAGTAACGAACAAGCCGAACGTAACTTGGGCACAAAGACCAAAAATGCGACCAGTGCTTCGAGAAACAGTACAGTTGCCAATGCTTTTATGGGTTGTACGACTAAGTATGCATTTTTGAATCATTGAATCTAATCAAATAAAACTAAGTCTGCTTATTCGATCTGGTTAATAGGTAAACCTATTCACTTCATGAGAATAGGTTTACCGATTAACCAAGATTATACGAAGAACTAGCTTCGAAGTATAATCCAACTTAGTCAAACGTACTCAGTAGTGAATTCCGAGGGGATAGTAAATAAGGATACTGCTTGCTGGAAGGTCAAGTGCATGCCATGTTAATGATTTGTCCACATACCATACGTCATTTTTTCAAAAGCTGAAGAGGCTTAAAGTGTGCCAATCCAAAGTCACCAACATTTTTTGTAATACAATTGGAGACGAATCATTTGTCACTTCGTTTTCCTTTTACTCGCATTTTAGCCATTACGTCAAAACTTGCATCAACAGGTAAGCGGTGACATTTCGCTTTGACATCACCCTTTTTTTCAGCATATCCCAGTCCTACTTAACTCATGTTTTTCTCCTTGGATGTGGCTTTTATTTTCTCCGAGCTGCCAAGAGTTCCATTGGTGAAAGTTTTACAGTGAGTGCAATTAGAGACCAAGCCACTACTTTAACAATTAAACCCCCCCGGCCTGCCCGGATGGCCAACCTTGGTACTGGTTGGGACGAAAAGTAATAACAGGTTTTCTTAGTAGACTAGTTCGTTCTGCAGTTGTTTTACAAAATTAGTATCACCTTTAATGCGCAAAACGGGGAATGCCCATGGTTATTATCTCATAACTTCTATACTGCTCATTATACCGTAAAACACGTTTTCCTTTATTTGTTGTCGTTTAGTTTCAGAATTACAAAGAATAGCAACACACTATTCGATTTATAACTTGTGCAATAGTCATTACGAGCAATACTGAATTAAATTTTTGTCCAAAAACGGTAGACTGAGGTAGCAAGTACGAAAATATTTTTTACCATTCGTAATGACCTTATCAGTAAGGAAAACGGTGCTAGAATCATAATCCGATTTAGCAATATAAAAAATTTACCGGGTAACAATCAGATAGTTTACAAAATAATAAAATTTATCGTTAGAGGTATGCTTAGCGAGGGAAACAAAGGTGGTATATACTCTGGAAGAGGGTGGCAGTCCAAGAAACCAAAGCTGGGTCCAACATAAATATTTCACATGTAATTCCAGCAAGACCAGCAGGCGTGCATGAATAATATGACTTTATCGAACCAGTACTGATGCAGTTTTTTCAGTTTATCATTACCAGGGCCATTGTCGGATGACTGAATGGGATATTGTAATCACGAAAAAGGGTCACATATAATAGCACGGTAAGCTGCACATTCAATCCCATAGTGCAGGCATTGACAGTCGTTAAATTTGAATGTAAGTTAATTAACGAGACTCACCCAATCTATGGGGGGCAGGTGGAACTCTTACCAAATAGGGACGCATCCGTTTTGGTGAATACTCTTAAACTGTTGGGACCATACTGGGGAAGGTGTAGTGTTAGGGAGGCTCAGGCTCATGTGTAGTAACCGCTGTCAGCTTATGCAAGTCCAAGTGCAGCGTACTACCCTTATGGCTTAGTAGATACATGTTGACCGTTATGTTTGGTGGTATTATATAGACAACCCCCGCTACTCTTGATTAGATACCACCATTACAGCGCTGATTTCCGCGTACCAGCGTTTTCGAATGTGGTTTTTCTTCCAGTTGGCGCTACGCCATTTAGGAGTAAAGAGACTACAAATTCCTACATTGGCCCACTTGTGTAACCTATATTCCCATTGGGTGAGAGAAAGGATAAAGCAAGTGAAACCGATAGCCGGGTAAGGTGTTAATATCGCCTTCTTTATTTATGTAATAACTGATCATGCTGAATCAAAAACGTAGGAAAACCCTGATGAACTCCCCTTGCTAGTGCATGCAATGCCAATCCCACTGTGAGGAATTTCCTCCCATGTGCGATAGATTTTCCAACCTTGTTCGCGGTCGCTACTATCACGTTGTGTCATGTTGTGCTGATTTGTTTAGCACCTTGAAAATTGGGGTAAACATTCTTGCATGGTGCTGGTGAAGTAGCGGAGTGTATGTTTTACTAGCAGTGCATAAAACTCGATGATGTGGCCACGGTAGTATTCCTCAGCAGTATTCCGTTGTTCACTCGACCAGGAACGAGCGAGGAATAGGTTATATCAGTCAGTGCATACATTTGGTGTTAGTTTAAATTATGTTCAGGCGACAGTGGGTGTTATGTGGAAAGATGTTAACCTCTTTGGATCTGCGTTTTCGGGTGGGATTGGTGTATATTGTAGAGTGTTAATGTGTTTAATAGAGCGAGAAATTCACTCGTGCCCAAAAAAAAACTGAAGAAGCCACGACGATTGTCAATACGACATGCAATGAGGGTGTATCCCACGATGTTTCGTCAACCTTGGTAGGCACTATACAAACAATAAGGAAAGCGTCCGGATTGGAGAGCGTAGTGTATAATGAAGCCGTGCAGAGTGATTGAAATGTGCATTATTCAAAAATAAACTTTTTATTATTCGTTTTTCCTTTTTTTTTCTGCATCTATTATAAGCCAGACTACATGGTAGTAAAGCATAAACCAGAGGAGTACAGTAGTAACATAACAGCCTAAGCGATGATCAGGTAATTCCAATTCCTAGGAGGGTAAATTGCAGCCTATTGCACCTCACTCTTCTGATCTGTAACAAAGTCCGCCGAGAATAGAATTGTGTTTATCTTGCGCTGGGATTCATTCATCTCGGTTTTGATCCTTATCTGGGTCACTGAGAACCACTCCCTAACACGAACGCATTGTATGCGATGTGGTTGGGCCAGTGCCTTTTTTTTGGAATTTTTCTAGGCTAAAGGGCCTTCCTTATTAGGTCAGGGGCACCCCTTGTGCACATGAGTTAGAGTGATTGGTAAAAGACCTCCTGACTGGAAACACTGTTTACTAAAATCAGTAGCACTTGCGCTTTGTTTCCTTTGTGAGACCGGCCCATTCTCTTCACCCCCCCCCCTTAATTGGACGAATGAATCTGTTGGCTCTTCTTTCTTACATTTGTTTATTTTGCCGCCGACAAAAAACCTGCAGGTCATATTTACTCTTGTCGACAATGGCCATTGTTCAAATGTATACCAATGTACTCGAACGATAAAGTGATACACGTCCACGCTCTCTACCGAAAAAGCTTGGAAAACAATGTCATTTTTGTACACATGATGAGTTGGATGGAAAAGAATAAGAACAGTAAAGGGAAAGTGGTCATATATTCGACTTTTCCCTCACTATCTGATTGAACGATCTTCACTCGCATTTAATCCCCAGGTCATATTTTTTCTAAAAACCACGAGGTGCAGAAATTATCAATAATTTAGAACAATCTACAATGTGTCACGGTATCTGCTTGTCGTTTTGGATTAGTTGTGCAAGAATTTTATTAATATTTTTCCATCATTTTCACTCACCAATGGTGTCGAGAGCCATATTGCGCGGGGGTAAAGAGATGTCCTGGTGAAGAAAAACCGCTTGGCAACTCACCGTTCCAGGAAATGATAGATGTGTCAATATGATACAAGAACCGGCTTGTAAGAGCCAACAAAGTCGTCTGCGGTTTACCAAGACCGTTGTCACTTCCGAAAATTGATCTGTGTAAGAGATTATTGACTCATCGGGATTCTACTCTGAAGGTGGTCCAGCCTAGCGACCTTTATTTTCGGGAAATATTGATGGGTCAAGAATAGTACTGGCCCAGCATCATTTGGTCAAGCGTTACGTTATGTATATCAACGAAATATGTCGCAGACTAGTCACTTGTTCGCTACTGGTGTTGATTTTGGCTAGCTCCATATGGGTACTTTTTTGCGTTTATATACAATAGGAGCGAAGATGTACCAGTTCCGATTTAACCAATAGGATTCTGTGAGAGACCCATTCAATTTCGGCGGATTTTTCTATATATAGTCGAATAAAATCACTTATATGTTTATTCACCACTCCCTCTAGAGTTCAGATGTATACGGAAGTACGCGAAATGTAATACTATCAGCACGTCTTGGGTTTATAAACTCTTCTTCCCTCCTGATTTTTGTGGGTATCTCCGTCGCACTTCTTTGGGCATGGCCAGTGCCAACGAAGACCGTGGATTCGGCTGCTGTAGCTGCCCCCGCTTAACCACCCTTCCCCTTATCAATTCTTTTAATGCAGTGGTCGGCTGTGAAAAACAGCGACAGGAGTTGAACAGTTGCACTGTGTATCGAATGTAATTGGATTGGGCCATTAATGACCCTTGTACTTCTTTGACTTGTTCACTCTTTCTCGAGCAAAAATGCGAAAGATATCACTAGACCGCGACGAAGTACGTGAAACAGTCGGGGTTGCCAATGTTTTCCTGTAAACCCGGCGTTTGCCGGGTGGTGCATTTCTTTCCGTAGGATAAAATGAGAAGCAAAATTGAAGCCCTATCTCACTGTTGTTACTGGTGGTGCTACCCAATGATGGACGGGGCAGACGTCGTACACACCACCGTGTACTCATTTAAGTGCCAATGGTGTTTACAGGGGAGAATGGTGACGAGTGGTCTTATTTTTCGGGTTTTCCCTTCTTTTTTTCTCCTTTCTTTTTATCTGGGACTGTTATCGTCCATTCGTTTGACCACACCAAATATAGCGCGCTGGTTTTTTTTCTTTTGGAAAGCAATAGAAAAATAAGTGGAAATACAAAGAGGGTTTTATAATGGGACATTGAGTCTTTTAGTACCATAAGCCGAGAGAGAGATGAAGCAAAAAAGAAAATAGGAAGTAATTTCCGTCCCACCGACGACTGATAAAGCATTGCCCTAATTGCAGTATATTTGCGTAAAAGTGTACTGGGTTTCCACTCCTACGCAACACCACTGACAAAAACATTACTTTGGAAAAAAAGAGGGGGTAAGTACTTCGAGCACCATCGACCCTTGTCCTCCCTTTTTTCAACGGACCCTCTTTTTATTTTCTTATGTTCCATTTTGGTGTTACTCGACGGATTACACTATCCCCCTTTTTCTGTTTTTCTTGCCTCCCTTGTGTCGTTTATTATTGCTCTCGAGAACCAGGGCGCCTACTCTGCTGCCTTTTTTTATTGCTTTCTGGCTTCAATCCTACGGCGGTGGCTTTCCGATTATAAAAGGTCTCGAAGTCGCCCGCTTGACCAGCACTGTGCCAATGCGATACTCGGTTTTCCTCGTAGAAACGTCGAACCTTCTAATTATTATTATTATCTCTTTTACCACCTCCATTAAATGTTATGTTTCTACGCATTGTAAATATCCACACTAGAACATAACCATTACCTGTGTATATTAAATTTGCCGTTGGTAATTCTCTCTCTTTCTTTCTTTCCACTTGACCGGGTTTGGATTACACACATTTTCTTTTACTTTTACCGATTGGCTTTTCCCTGGTGATATTAACAGTAGTCACATCCATCCTACCCAGAATCCCAACAAGTTTATTTTCCTCACCCTGCACCGTTTGTCATTTTTTTTTCAGAACGATTGTCGGTGTCGTCATCATTCACTCTACTAGCTTTGCAGTCGTTTACTCACTGGTTTTCGTTTTAATACCCAGTGCTGTGATTACCGTACACCGAGTTATTTTCGACTCCCCTGACCTCTTTGCACACCTTATTTTTCTCACTGCCACTTTATTTTCGTGACTTGGTCTATAATTGTACCTATCCTCCCTTTTCCCGGGCCAGCCTCCACCGCAGCCCCTAGCTCGATTTGTTTGTTTTCCGAGCCAAGCAGTCCGCGCCGTCGTTGACCCATTCAGCTATACCCCTGGTGCAGTCCACTTGCCCGACCCTCACTCCACTCTCAGTCCCCTGTATTTTTTTTCTTCTCCCCTGACCTGAGTATTCTCTAGCTTGACCTTTCCCTTACTCTCCAGCGACTGCTGTCCATCGTTGACTATTACCTTCTGGCAAGCGACCAATGCCCTCTCCTCATCCTTTCTTGGGTCGGACCTAATCCCACTGTGGAATCACTACTATTCACTGGTTCGCTTGGCGCCGACTGGTCATTCGTTGCCCTACCTGACCCCTGGGATAGATTTTAATTTTTTTTGCTGCGCTTGCGTAGTTGCACAAACTCGGTGTCATTGTTCACATTTCCGCCTGTCACTTGTATCTCTTCTAGCTGTTCGTCAGGTGACATCGACTACGGATCCAGTCCTACCCCTCTTCGCCGAATGGTATATATAGACCAACAGAAAAACAGCTAGTTGGAATTCTATCAATAGTCATCGTCTACTGTAGAGTAGAGCAATCCCTGTACTTTACCAATTTTAGATTGTAGGTCCCATACTCCAAGATCATTACTTTACATCCCCCAGTACTTTGTGCTTTTGTGTTTTTTTACTACTTTCCATGTCGTCCATGGTAATGTCCGAATTGACATCATCTGCCAATTTTAGCACTATGGAATCCACATCAGGGATAGCTTCGGGCCCAGGTGTGAATATGCCCTACATGTTCGTGAATCCTGTCAATAATGCAGTGTCCAATGGGGGGCTCCCCTTGGAACTCGCGCTACAATTCTCGAGCGAAAAAGTTGGTGAGTATTCTACAGCGGGATTACAATCCCGCTCTGTATCACCGTACGCGCTGTCTGTTGCCGCTCGCCACGAGTCACCACGGGTAGATTCTAGTCCAGCTTATTCCTTGGGACCCCCGCCTCCGTCACAGATATCTTTCGCCGCCACTTTGTCTCCACACCTCAACTTGTCCGGCATGAGCGGAAGTATGCCCTCCAGCACGGTCGCGAACGAAGCTCCGCTGCTGGCCACCCAGTCCACAATGGGTTACTTGGCAAGCCCTGTACCGGCCTCGACTTCGGTACGTCTCACTCCGGACATGGCAGCCGAGTATATTACATCGGGTGTCTCCTCTGGTTCTCATACCCTGGTCAGCACCCATATGCCCAGCCCCCCAATGATGCTTAGCAGCATGTCTCTGCCGAGTTCGGAGGCCAGCACCAGTCTCAATCCGGCCGACGTGGGTGTTCTTTCCTCTCGTCCGCGGGGGTCCATCGACTACTCCCACTCCTTACCCATGACCAGCTTTGCTTCCCCCATGTCAAGCGTTCCCATGGTGAACTATCATGGCAGCATGACAGAGGCTAGCTTTTCTCCTTCTCCGACCATGTTTTCCAGTCGGCGCTCCTTTGATATGGGTAATCCGGGCATGTCCCCGGTACCTGGTGGTTCGTCGCTTGCGTTTGGTAACCATACAATGCACTCACCTATGATGCTAGGCGGTGCCGGACCCATGTCGCCGGTTATGTCACCTCATCCCCCCAAACTTTCTTCGATGGCCAACTCGTTTAGATACACACCGTATAGCCTTGGCTTTCCATACCATGTGCAGTACGTGCCCACTCGGCCGTACAAATGTCCGACGTGCAACCAATCGTTTAGTCGTAATCACGACCTGAAACGGCACATCAAGATTCACTCGGGCATCAAGCCTCACCAGTGTCAACGGTGTGGTAAACGCTTTGGTCGGTCGGATGCGCTTAAACGACACAGCTTAGTGAAGCGGTGTCGGAATCTTCGAACCAGTGGTAACAGTGTCAGTCCTTCCAGTACTCCAGATACAGGTGTTGCCGCCACTACCACTACGGCCACCACCACCACTTCGGTTGCGTCATAACGGATAGCGATGCATATTTCCTATTATTTTTAACATTTTGTACTTTTTTCCAGCCATTATTGCTGAACGATTATTGTTTGTGTTTGATATTCTTTGTTTATCCACATCATCTTGTAAACTAGTCATTCATGACATGCCCTCTATAATCGGTTGCTTGGATTGTCTTTTTTCCTAGCTACAGCCTTTCCCCAAGTGCTGCCTTTTATTGGCCGACTTTTCTGGCTGACGAATTTCTCGGCAGTGCCTGTTGTACCAGTAAACCAACATAAATAATTTTCCACTATATTACACTAGTTATTGACATGTACGAATCGTTCAACCTCTAAAAGTATACGTCATGCCAAAGTCGATGTGCATAACTATTCACTTGCCAGACACTTTGGTTTTTCAAAAAAAAAATTAAGGTGAATTCTTTATTTGCATCTATTCTTAGGGAAACTGTTCGGTAATTGCTTTCCATTAGTACTGGGTACCATAATATACAAAACAGGAAGGTATTCTTTATTCTTTTCTTAGCCCTTCGTCCTTGTTTCTAACCACTGAAGATCCAGAAGCCTCACAAGAGGACGTTTACATCGTATCTTCCGGTTATTGTATTTATAAATGCGATTTTACTAGTAACAGAGAGCATACTGGGCGATATTGAGCGAGAATGACTCTGGCTTACACAGAGCTAGAAAGGGAGAGAGGGAGAGGAAAGGGTGTGGCATTGGGGGGAGGTAACAAGAGTATCCTTGTACAACTGTTCTTTATCTCATTGTGATGTGTTTCACACAAAAAAATGTAATGGAAATGTCCGCTTTAAAGCAGGGGGGCGTTATTGTACTCTGGCTGCAACCCTTGACCCGCTGAGTTTATATTCTGTTCCAAAAATAAAACGTGAGACCGAGCTGAACTGGGCGATATTTCGTTGCGATGAAAACGAAAAAAAAACAATAGGCTTATTTCCATTATCCTCCCCCAACCTGAATTATTGTATACTCCTTTTTTATAATTTTATTAGGAACATGATGGACGAGCGAGTTGAGCTGGATAGTATAAACCGTAGACACTGATCATTATCCATTCGCCCATTCAGGTAACAGCATCTCGTCTGACATTGGTAGGGGGTTACTTTGGCAGAATTTTTGCTCACTGACCAGCCCTACTAAATGACACAAGGAGTCCCGATTTTTTTTCACTTTTCCAGCTTTACAAGGTCATTCATTGGGGAACGGTTATGGTATTAGTGACATGTTTGTGCTTTTTAAAAAATCAAGAAAAATGTTTTTTATGAGTTCTTTCAATTGATTTTGGATAGAGACAACAAAGGCCAAGAATAACACAAAAAACGCTGTTTTGATAGTAGCCATTTGAAAGGAGGTGAGGTCACAGAAACAATTGGCAAGGAAAATAGGGAGCTTGGATGCGTCACGTATTACCTCCCTCTTTTTTTCACCTCATCCCAAATGATTCGGAGAAAAGGGGGTCCTGTGGCAATATACACATAGAGAAAAATAATAGGGGTCACTGTGACCATCCGGAACGGGGTGCTTTACCATTAGTAAAGCAGTTGCCCTCACACCATCCAAAGTGGTCGCACCAGGTACCACCCTCCCGTCTATTTAATACCATAATAATATGAGCGATATAGGGGAGGTTGAGTACAGTTCTCGACCGTGAATAGAGTAGATGGTACACCACCCCTTATCCAAGTCAGGCACCGAATTTGGAGTGAATTTTGTACACCCTCAAGGCATTTCTGAACATGGCGATTCTTCCACCTCCATTCCCTTACTTTTCGATTGTCCTGAGGCATGATGTTAGCTACTAAAAAGTTTTGGGTGAATAGGTATATCCCTCCCCAATTTATGTCACTTGCTACAGTAACATCATTATCCTTGATATCTTGTCTTTTTTTTTTCCTATGATTATTATCATCTGTCTTTGGAGTGAAATAAAATAAAATGGGAAAAAAAGGGAGCGAGTGAAAAGAAAGTTGGAAAGAAGAAAGGGTAACACAGGCGGAAAACAAGTTTCCGACGGAAACTCATTGAACCAACAGACATGAGCTGATGCACCGCACCCTCCATCTTCGCCAATAATTGTGTAACATCGGAAAGAGTACACAAAAAATGGTTTCTGACCGCCACCCTTTTAGCACCTGTGTTGGGCCAAGAATTGGTGAAAAACGACACCGAAATGGTGGTGATGACTAATCCGACAGATGCCGCTGTTGGATCACAAAGTTGCAAGGATAATGGCATGCTGGTAGGACTTCCATGATAGTAGCGACCATCAGGTCGATATCATTTTTCTTGTAGGAGAAAGAAATGATTCAATTATACACCGCCCTCTTCGATTTACCAACACAAAAGGGGACGGTAGAATTACGTAGATAATCCGACGGAAAAAAAACAAGCAACACGAGAATGCATAAAATTGATCAGATGTGCGTACGTGTGTTTGTGGGTGAATCTAGAAATAGTTAGGGAAAGGAGGATGGTGAATGACCAATTTTCCCATAGTTCTGGTCATACCTGACTTCTTGGTAGGCACGAGATCCATCAATTCACCTCTTGCCCTCCTCTCGGTTTCGAAGCACTCTTTTTTATATAAAACATGTGCTCGGAAGTAGCATACTTTAGCATGCTCAGCCCCATTCTACGATCATGCGGTTTCGCCAGGGCTTGGGGGATAATGCAAGGGATCGACTGCGCCCCCCCCATCATATTTACCGTCCTTATAGTAGAGTTCTCTGACTGTGTTGACCCTGTGGCACTTGGCAGGCCGATTTTCTTACATCTGACAACGAAATATCACTTGCCGTATTTATCACCAAACAAGGCTACAGCGGAATAGAGAGCGGGGAAAGATGGTGAAATCAGTAATCGCATTCATCCTGGTGACTTTTTTTGTGGAATATTATAAGCAGGTAGTAAAAGTCATACGTTTGTCACTTGTTCCGGATTAATTATTTTTCCCGACGCTGATTCCCATGTACCAATATGTCAGCTTTAGCAGGGTATTACCAGTGCCTGGGAGGATATAAGATACACGTGAGGACCGATACCCCACTTCCCCACCTGACGCAGTCTGACCAACTGGGGGGAGGTCCTGCTTTAGCTGGTTTCTCCATTTGTTAGACTGTGAAAGGGGAGAAGGGGTGAACATTCCATGCAATCAGTGGGAAACACACCGCATGGTCACTAGACTGGTCATTTCCTTCGCGTTCGCCTCTGATATCATTATTATTATCGATGTTGTTCCCCCCCCCATATTATTTAATTCGATTATTCCACTCGAGTGCCTTGGTTATGGCTTACGCTTGGACCCTCAAAGGGCAGCATCGGAAAGTCGTTCCTGTAAAAGGAAATGTTATCCTCCCACTTAAGACGACCACTTGAAACAAGGTGCATCTTGTGACCCATACAAGTCTGTCAAATAGGTCGGAAAGAGTAGGTGACCACTCCCCCCCCCCTCTCCCAAGAAACATACACATTAAAGACTGCGACCAGCAGACCAGTTGTTTAAACGAATGAATTGTGGACTTGGGGGAAAAATAATATTTCCTTTATAAGCGAGAATAGTGTATTGAGTGGTACTAGATAAGCAGTAATTGCTAAATGAGTACTACAGCACAGAGAATGCATCTGACAATGATAAAATGTAATCCTTATTCCTTTTTTCTTGGCTTTGCTTTGGTATTGCCTTGCAATGTGCAGATCGAACAAAGAAGGGGTGAAAGGGTGTGTATATGTGGGTAAAAATTAAAAGTGACCCGAACCCTGTTTTTATTTTCTACAAAGTTTTAACCGGTTTTCTAGGAGCCATTTATGAAGCCCAAAAAAACCTGTCCGTAAAAGGGGGAGGAGATTGTAGTGGTCGGTGTTTTAGAGTGTAGCCTTACCAGAATCAAGCAACTCTTTGCAGCAAGGGTGCATAATTAAAGATCCTATAGTGGTCACTATCTCGTTGAATATTAAGCATAGATGTACATTCGAATCCCAGAATAGTAGCAGTGTTACTAATACATACCCATGCATACCTATGCGTAGAGTTGCGTGAATTTTCTGGTGCATCGGTTT
>JAOPJG010000527.1:0-22029 GCA_027478255.1 Dispira simplex | reverse complement strand
ACTGTTTTGGGTTACGCCATTGAACAGTGGAGTTTCAATTAAACCGGGAGTGACCAAGGTTAAATGAACCTTGTCCCTGACACCGAACTTATGGGTCAGTTCCTGGCGTAGCCCTTCGCTATACGCGGTGAGTGCTGCTTTACTGGCAGAATAATCTGTGACCCGGCACGAGGAAGTGTAGCCCAACACTGAGGAAACGTTCACGATATGTCCGTGCTTATTACGGATCATTTCCGGTAGGGTCAGTTGGATAAGCTGGATGGGAGCGATGGCGTTTATTTGCATAGTCTTTTGGACGTCTTCCAGTGTTTGTTCCAGTACGGTCCTGGGCATCACGATGCCAGCATTGTTAATTAGTACAGTGGGGTGTCCGACCTCCGCTACTACCTTGTCGTACATAGCCTGGACCTGATCTGGTTTACTCAAATCACACTGGTAAAACGTAGCCTTTTCTGGTAAATGCGCCGGTTCCTTGACGTCTATCGCTACCACAGTAGTTTGCAACACGGCGAGGGTATCGATGAGCAATTGGCCTACTCCCCCGGCAGCACCCGTTACTAAGGCAATTTCATCAGACCAACGCAATTTTTCTCGGCGCTTGGCTTGCACATGTTGGTTGAGTACCTGGAGAAATAAACCTACCGCGAGTGCGAAAAAAGCTATTGTAGTCCGATGGCCCAACGGGTGGTCGAGGTACATTAAAGTACCAGCCACGAGTCCGGCAGTGGAGTAATGAAACACGTGATCGTTGATGAAATTGACAATAGTGTCAATGGTTAGACCCATGTTGTGCGCGCGTATGTGTGACCTAGCGGGTAAAGGATCAAAGAGGTGTACTCAGAATGGGTGTAGTTAGGATACGTCGTATGTACTAGGCTCATGTAACACTTTCCTTTGGAAAAGGTACCAATACGCCTTATTAATACTACAGTTTTTTTTCACCCTCGTTATCTCTGTCAAACAATACGTTTTATAGCTAAAACTATTTTGACAGTCGTGAACGGACTATGTAGTTGCCAACACAGGACAGAGAGATACTGAAGGCCTAGTCTGGGTCAGGGGCTATACACTTACTTTATCTAAGGAAAAAAAAGAACCTCCGGATAATTGGTACTCCCCTTTGAAAGCAAAGTTGAAGTAACACGAAAGCTGGATAACGAAAATAAAAATAAAAATAAAAAATAAAGAGTGAAGAGTGAAGAGTGAAGTAGGAATAGATAGCGAGAATAGGAATTGTCAGTGTCCTTTTATTTTCAGTTTCGCAGCCTGTGCACACTGCGCAGTCTCATTCCTATACCTTGCTCAAAGCCTGTCCATCCCTTGTTAATTTCAGAATCAAATGGGTGATATTTTTTCGACTATATAGAGATAAATCCGCCAGCATTGAATGGGCCTCTTACTAAACCCTATTGGTTACGTTGTGGTTGGTACATTTTTTCCTCCGAATCTCTATATAGTCGAAAAAATATCACCCATATGACTAGTACTTGCTAGAGCGCTTTTAAATTTCATATTTTTTTTCAAATTGCGAATCTACGAGCCTGGTCTTGGTCACAACGGAATTAATGTTCCAAAGACACGCTACTTGTTTAAACCCAAGGATTATATATTGGCGCATCATATTCCGTGAAGCAATCTTTTAATATCATGATAAAATTTTCAACTCAAATAGAATAATGATTACGGGGTAAACCAATACAGCAACGGACGTTACGAGTTGAGGGAGTTCCCACACAATATACATTTTTAAACATACTGGGAATAATAAAACACAACCGTATTCCTAACTTGAAATATACCTGGTAAACCGAGTGGTTTCCAGTCCAAACAAAAATAGAGATACAGAAATCCCTTACTTCTTATTGCAGGGCAGCGTGTACATCACGGACGAACCGCCAGAGTTGATCCATCTCCACGGGATTAACTAGTTCGAGGGCTTTGTACTTGACAGGCAACCCGGCAGCATACTGACTGTGCTCTAAAAATGCATGCTCCCACCTTTCCACACCTATGGATAGGGAAAAAGTGGTTTGATCTGGTGTGTTCCTTACCGGGTAGGGTTCATTGGTAAACACATTATACCCACCACAATTCCACCATTGGTGTTGGGTGGCAGTGATGACAAACCCATTGTATTTCAGTTGGGCTACCGTTTCATAAGCAATGGAATGCACATGAATATCACTAGTGTTTGTAAAACTGAATGACCCATCCTTATTCAGAGTAAAGCCGTCCGCCAGGATCTGGTACTTGGAATTTGACTTGGATGGGATTTTACAACTAGTACTCAACGCCATCCTCCAATCGAAAGGACCCTCCAGATTGGCGCACCGGAAGTCCACCCAGGTCTGGCGGTCAGTGTACATTTTCCATGATGATACAGGCGACCAGCCAATACCAGTAGGTTTGTTCCGGTTACTAAGAAGAAACTGAACACGGTACTCTTGTTGCGACGTAGGATTGGGCACCCCCGCGTCATGACAATGGAAAAGAAAGCCTTCCCGGGTGGAAGTATGCTTAAACAGTGTCTTGAGTTCCAAACGATTGACCAGACATTGAAAATTAGCGGCACCAAACTTCAAGGAAGGTACGAATACCGAATACACGTCAGGACTCGTAAAAAAAGTGGATGCTAGTTCCGAGGGATACCCTGAACGAGCCCCGAGAAAATTGGTAAAGTACAATTCTCCAAAATGAATACGTAGCTCCACCATTCCCCGGAACCAACGTAGGCGATCGAGCCAGCGGATTAAACCGTTGGAAATGTGGTCACAATCCCCATACGGACTGGGATCAGCAAGGTAAGCCTGGGGGTTATTGGCCAACCCCGGTGCTACTGCTAAAGTATCGATGGGTTCTTCGTGGTAGAAAATGGCCTTGAGTTTGAAGTGACACGACGTGGGCAGTCCCGAGTAAGCCCCCGGCACCATCACACGTTGATCCATCCTGCTAAAGTAGTAGCGTAATTTTTTGTCCGGCTTGATGCCAAACATATGGGTAGGCTTGGGCTCACTTTCGAGCAGGACGTGACTTTGACGTATCAGATTTCGAACTTTGTCTCCGGCTGTCTTCAGCGCACCGCGTGTTCTGGCCGTAACGACAATGGTACGTTTTGCATTGAACACTTCGATTTTACACTTGTGGGTTCCCTCGATGCTGCGTATACGCTCCCGTTCGAAGCCAAAGATTTTTCGCAACACCATATTTCTCAGCGAACCTTGGCCAGGAATGTGATGCGACTCTTTCAACCTCCAAGCAGCGGGCACGAGGGGACCCCCAAACGGTCTGACATCACGAGGAATCTGGTTTCGTTTAGAAGGTCCTCGTTTATCTAACCCTGTCGCCAACTCGGACTTGTGATTACTGATAGTTGGTTTCAGATAGCCTGGATTGCTAACATGGAAAGGACCAATTATTTTCTGATGATACCAGTTGTCCAGTTCACCTTTAGCAGTGAGTATATTGCGCTGCTGACCCCTAATCTCGATCGCTCGTTCTATCCGTAGGTACCGGATAATCGTATTGGTTTTTCGAGCCAACGTATTGATTTGGTGTAAAACCGTATTAAAAAACTGGCTCTTGTAACTGCCTAGAGGGATGGGCCATTGTGATATCAGGGCTTGTTCGGGGATCGAGGACCCAGTGAGAAAACCATTTGCTACGCTGGGTTCTGCCTTAGTGGGTGGAGTAAGGGGCACCTTGGATGCGGTACTGGTGATAAGGGCGGGGTTCACACGGCACTCTTGGATGATCTGCGCACGAGGCGCATCTTGACGTAACAAATTTGCCAAGGAAGTTTCAGCGGGTGAGTTCTCTGGGGATACCGACCAGGAATCCACATCTCGAGAAGTGGTGCCACAATGTTCATCGAAGGAACGATACGGCTGGTTTTGACCATTACTGGGGTACGTGTCAGTGGAAGGTGGATGAAATAGGCGCTGACCATGCATTATCCCTTTACCCTTCCAGATGGGAGCAACCAGGCCGATACCGGCACAGTTCGGATAAACCATACATAGCGTCTTGCTTTCATCCGTGGTAGGTTCCGAGTAAGTATTATCGTCATACCAACTACTTTGATAGGTGAAAGGACTGGTGTTGCTTTGACTGGCCATCGTAGCTCAGGTCTGGCCTCACAGAAATTGACTAACGCAGTTCGATACCAAACAGTGCGGACAAGAGGATATGTCACACCACGACAAGGGGTAAAACAGAATAATTAACCAAACTAGGGCTTGTGATTCTTTCCAAACTATAGACCAAGAATCTCTGGAAAAAGTACACTATGTCACAACCACTCCTTGCTGTTGAAAAAACAATAGAAGTCAAAGAACGGAACTTGAATAAAATCACCAGTACACTAAGGAAATTTGAGTAACAACCCACCAGGTAATCTTTGTATGATAGTGTGTTGTACTAAAGGGGTAACATGAAGTAACAAAGTGGGTGGGTATCTATGTAATATGGAAAGCACAGAAGGATAGGGTTCTTCTCAGGGAACCACACACCAAGTTATAGTCCCTTGGGGGGGGTAGAGTAAATGTTGATCACGATGGTAAACACCCCCAAGATTACCCACACGTCGCCAAAAGTCCTGAATTTGCTGTTGGGATATCCTACACCAATTCAAGTAAAACTATGAAGTAGATAAAATTCTAAACGCCGGGTCGAAGAACGGCGATTAAGGAAGAGATAATGAGAGCTAGAGGATAAATGTAGCTGGTGATAAAGAGGGAGATGATTTATAAATTTTGTCGGAATCGGATACTCAGAGGTTTTTATAATTGGCCCGATTATGAATATTTAAAATTAATCGCAGGCTTCAATGTAGTGACTGATCCGTAGTAGTAAACAGAAATGCAGACAGCCGGCTCAAATCACCTGATAATCAGCCCAAGAGATATCTTGTGGTTGAGAACCCCACCCTACCCGCATCCCTTTGCCTCCAGCTTCTCAATATCCCAACAAAGCCGTATTATCGTACGTAGGTAAGTTGGAAGTCCGAAACCATGACCAAGTGTGAGACAGGGTTAAAATTGTGAATTCGTATATTGGCGGAAATGAAATTATAGATGAACACTGTGATGCATATTTTTTAAGTTTTAGTAGTTGTGTTTATAGCGATAGTTTGGGATATCCAAGTATCCACGAATCAGCCGTAAATTAGAGCTTGTCGATGGCTATCCAAAATGTGATTCACATACTATGTATTAAACAAAAAGCAATTGGAATACGAAAGTGTGAGTGCGAAATAGATTCACAATAATCATTTTTAGTAGTACAACCCCCTCATCCAATTTCGGCTGGAGCATTAAATTTTTATACTACGCGGACGTTATAAAAATAGCATGAAACAGTAAGCCCCCCCATTTAAACCCTCGCAGAATGATGTAATTTCGCACTATTAGTAGAGGGTATTCATGTACATAAAGGTATGGATTTAAGCATATAGGGGTGAAAGTACACAGCTCTCCGCTAGATCTGACGGAGTAAGGAGCGTTCACAGTAGCTCATCCCATTCGAATGTGAATATTCCTGCATTCCAGTTTATTGGTTTCCTTTGTCACCGCATCATTCTCCATTGGTATTATATACTCCTTGGTAAATAACGTACCTTGGTGCTTGTAAGAACGATCATTCACTGGAATAAAAAAATGCCAAGAGTTCGTAAAGAGGAATGAAATCTTAGCTCAGTGAAACATGGTCACTATGTGTATTTTCGAAGATTCATACCAAGGACATTGTCCGTATTCGAACAGTACCAGAGCAGCTATCGGTTGTAACCAGATATGCAGCCCAGAAATAATGCAGGCTAAAATTGCAAAAAAAACATCGATGGTGGAAGGAGAAGTGTCTCATAAGGCGGACAGACACAATCCCACCCTTCCCACTAAAGTGTGACAGATCATGAATCACAGAGCATGTTCGAAATACCCGCTTTGCCCTCCAGGATCGAATCAATCGCTCACTAGCAGCTGGTCAATATCGTGCATGCATTCTTTCAAGGTATTCCATTGTGCAGCCGATAACGAAATGCCCTTTCTACCTGGAGCCTCGGAACCCGACTTGTCCGTGTAATATTCGCGGATATCAATTAACTGGGCATTTTTCCAATTGCGAACCGTGACCCGTCGTTTAGCACCCAACTATGGAAAGTAAGCGAGAATGGTGGCCAACCGTGCAGTTATATTGTACATAGTACAGGGTAAAGTAAAAGGGGTGGCAGGACATGGAGCTCGGTCAATACATGAAAAATTTACATAGGGGTGCATATTGGACTAGACTGGGCTAGCAGCATTGGGGCCCTTGCTATACCATTGCTAGGGTAACAATGGGGCTCTCTAGACTGGCCGTGAATTCCATGTAGAGCTAGTTACTCCCTCCTCCCATCACTATTTACAAAGGTGGATGAGAAGTGAGAAATTACTTCCCAGGAGTGTCCAATGTAGCGCTTACCTCGAAGTACGAGTCGCCTTGTTCGTTTTTCAACCCCTTCAGGTTATCCTTGTCTTCTGATTTTGGGAGCTTGGAAGTGGTAAAGTTTGGGTGAAAATCGGCAAGCAGACGCATTTTGCTCTCCACAGTAGTTAATATATACAAAATGTAACAGTGAAGAACGGCCAAAAGAAGACAAGGTTAGGACACCGGTTTGTAAAAAAACAATGAGTAGGAAGGTTAGGCAAAGCACCTATTGAAGATACCCCAATTGGCTGTGCCACCTGTGAGGTATTCCGCGCACATTCCCTGCTGTCCACCAAGTGATGCATTATTTCTACATTGCCTTAACGACTACAGAACAAAAACCCTACACGACAATAGTATAATTCATAATTACCGTCACGGATGGGCTGTCGTCAGGGATGGTATTTTCCTGCTTTTATCATAATGTACACGACACCATATCCGTTCCACAGGGTTAGGGGTTCCGTGGCTTACATAATTAGGATCACCCTGACACGATTATCTGAACTCTGTATTGGTCTGCCAATAGGTCCATCTAAGATAAATATTCGACGTAGAGTCTCTAACCCTTGCCCTCTGAAGGACTAAACGGATACCCATCTCCTCACGTCTACCGTGTCCAAGGTATAGGCTTGGTGTATCCTATCTCACTTTTTTCCAAGTGAGGGTCAGCGTACATTGGTGGTACCAATTGTTGCTGTTCACCAGGCCTTTTGTCCACAGGTTGGGGAGCTTGGAGTTAATCGTAGGGAGAGGCTGAGCGTGGTAGATATGTGGGTGACACCTACCTGCGAGTTCATGTTGTTATTGTTGCAAGATGTAGGCTAACGTCGAGTCAGTACAAGTAATTCCAACGGTAATGTCCAAGGCATAAAGAGGATACGAACGGTTAACAAGTTGAAACTTGATACAGGCCACAAAGACGCTATGTCCACTGTGTTTTCCCTACGCTGGTGAGTTGTGGGTAAACTACCATGACACCATTCCGCTGGGGTTAGGCTATATTTTTCCACTTCCCGTGAGTATCACGTGCTCAAGGGTCGGGTGTGGTACAGTGTGTCCGACATGTGGTCTGGTTCTTCCTCCCACGCCCGCTTACAAGCCAAGGCTCGCACCGAACAGAAACTTGGGTAGACGGATTGGATGTGCGTGGCTAACAACGCCCTGGGTCTCACTTGAAAAAAGTTTACGTCAGTTAACGGTACCCCTTCACTGAGGGCGTAACTCTGCACATGGGAAATCGAACTTGGCCGGCATGACGATACACAGTGTGAATAACGAGCCAGCCAGCGTTGTTAATCCAAATGGAATCAGCCACCCCACTCGCAATACTTCTAGCACGAAAAGGGATCGGCAGTTGGTTGGTAAGCGGGATGAACCATAGGTAAATTCATTGGAATGAGGGGAAACCAGGTTTAGCTACAGGCGGGGGGCAGTCCTGCTACATTCACTTCTCCTACTGGCTGTGGTCACCCATTCACTCTCTCGTTGTGTATATATAATTTTTTTCTTGTGATGAGTGTTGGTGAGTGCAAAACGTTGTACCGAGTGTCCCTATATGCATCTCCAACCTAACCAGGTTATAAGCTCATTTGCTCGCTTTTAGCGGTATTAGTCAACTCCTTGTGTTTTTATCGGTCTATATTCTCTGCTTGCCTCCTGCTACAGACAAGCTAATTTACCAATATTAGTTGCGCCCAAATCCACTTTTTTTCTCTTCCTGCCTTTCTCTCTCGCTTTCGTTTCCGTTCTATCCTCACTTAAACCACCATTTGGTGGTTGCCGTTTCTTACATTCATTAAACCGCCGCTGCCCTGTTAAGCCTTTTGACTGTGTGGTGATGTCCATGGTTGCTTATGGATACGTTTACCACTTAGCAGGCGTTGACCCGCTCCTTACTCACCTTTTTACAAATACCCCCCGTTGTTCCTAACCTGTTTTGGTTGTGGTTTCCTTCCATCCTTTTCCAGATTCTCTACCTAGTCCTTGTCCTTGTTGGTTGGTTTTTATCTTGACTAGTATATATCGCCCCTCTTTCTGTCAGGTCCTACTTTAATAGCTCTGACCCAATGAGCTCGTCCAAGAAACCCACAGTCCAACCCAGCGGCCAGGGTACACCCCTGACGGCCCTGAATTCCGCTATTCTGGTTTCGCAGGTTTCCACTACACCGTCCACTCAGACCGCTGCCCTTGCGAACCCACCGGGAGCAACATCTGTCCCGCTTCGGTCGACTTCCTCTCCTTTGGATTCGCCTTGTCAGGTGGCCTGGCGTTCCGTGCACCATTCTACTCCTTCACCCCATCATTCTCCTACACTTACCGTTCAAACTGATGGTTCCCCTCAACGCACATGGGGCAGCAAGCCCATGTTTCGTCAGTTGTCCACTGACACCAACCAGTCAGGGAATAACCTTTTCCCCGTGTCTTCCAAAATCAGCGCTCTCCAGTTTACCCCGCGGACTAGTACCGACGTGGATTGCCAGAGTCCCAGCACAGCGGGAGCTGGAGGATCGGGCGGTGCAGGTCGGCCTTCAGATGCGGTACGTTTATCTCCCTTCCAAGTGGTCTACCCCTCCCCGGTTCACCCTGGTCCCAGTCAAAGACTCCCGTATGGGGTTGAACGCAGTTACAGTTTGGATGAAGAGCGACCGTCGGCCCGAAATGGTGAGTCGTTGGGTAAAAGCGGTCGGGAACCCATGCGGCCTGTGCGAAGTTTTTTTAAACACCTTAAACATTCCCTCCAGTTGAGCTCAGCCAGCAGTGGTAGTCAGCGTTGGTCAAGCTCATCACGTTCGTCGTCCACCACCACACCCCATAGCCCCTTGGTGCCCATGGGTTATCCCAAACCCGGGTACGTGCCGCCCTCGCCTTCCACCATCGCCACTAGTTTAACCCGTCGGACCCATTCTCGCACTGCGTCCTCCACCAAATCGTCAATTCATTCGCTGCAGGGAATGCCCCCTATGCTCGACACTTCCCCGCTAGGGCCAGATCTAACTAGTGATCCCCCACGGATGCCTCATTCCGCTCATCCGTTTGGCACCAATCTCAGGGATACTGGTTCGCCGTCGTTTAATCCGCTGTATACCCAGCTGGGAAGGTGTGAGCTCACTCGGCGGAATACCAACCACTATTCACCGCTCCCCGAGTGCTTCGCCAGTGGAAGTGACCAATCAATGGTGGGTGAGTCCTCCCGCGATAGGAGTTATTCCATGGCAAACCAAGGATACCACCAATCCCCGTCGACGTCCTACTTTCCTCCGTGGCCTCCTATCACACCGGGCCTGGGCTCCCGGAGTATGCTCCCCATGTCACCCGAATCGGAAATCACCAGTGGGTGTACTCCTTCCTTGGGACTCTACTCCCCCCCAGTCACTAAGAGTTCAATGGACTCGTCGACACCTCACATAGGGAACAAATCATCTGCCAATTACTTTACCGCCCGTCCTACTTCCGTGGTGCAACCCAAAGAGCGTTTGAAACAACAGAAGCGCATGTCTCTCCAGCCCGCAGTCAACATACCTGGGCTAGCTGTGACTACCGCTAATTTCCCAGTCGCGCACACTCCATCGACATCCGTGGGTCAACCCATCCCCGGGGATACTAGATCAGCGGCACGTGATATAGCCTCCAGCCTGGACACCAACCATTCTCTTGCCAGCCACTCGTGGGTTCCACCTAGTACGGTGAATCCCCGCGAAAAGGCGGCCCGGGCATTGGAAATCAGTACCCAGGTGGTTGACTCCCATTTGGTCTTGTGTCGAATCTGCGAGACCCATGTGCCCCGACAGGACCTGGAGATGCATTCCGAACACTGCGCTATAACCCAGGAATACCAAATCAAAGTTCACGAATGTAACACACTATTAAAACGTCTGTACGTGGCTGCGGAGACACGGCATCTGGAAATATTGCACAATCATTTATTACCCCCTGAGTCCCAGCAGGAAATTGCCCTCGTTGGTCACGTCACGGAACGACTTATACGTCTAGATGGTTGCCCATTCCAGTATGCTGTGAAGAAGTACAAAAAATATGAAGGGGAGTTGAGCCGGCTAATTGAACGTGTCAGTGTGAGAGGCAAATCTTTCCAACAGGGGAATTCGATCGGTGACCCCGCTATGTCCCCCCGGCAAACTCCTACGACCCCGTCTCGCCCGGTCTCTGGTTCTCGACGTCTAATACGGTTCGTCGATCCGGAAACGCTGTACCTTGCCAAGAAGTTGATTGTAGTCCTGCGAGAAAAGCGCAAGTCCCTATACGATTATGACCACCGTATTCGACATTGGTCTTCTCCGTCGTCCAGTGGTATCAATAGTCCTTCCAGTCCTTGCCACCCTACCACATCAGTGGGACCCTCTCGTGAACCGAGCCTGAGTGCCCCGGCTCCACGGAAATACCCTGGACTTGCGGCAGTACAAACGGGTGCCATACGGACTACCCATTCCGAGAATACCTCCCGACACGTGTCGCCTTTGGCAGCTGAAGTCCCAGAATACGCTGGAGCCTATCGTCGGGAATCCGCTCCTGCCCCTCTGGACTCCACAGGAAACATCTCTCGTCGGGAATCGACACTGTCCCAGGGCCCTTCGCTCAAGCAGAAAACCCATCCTGCAATAGAAGGTCCGACTCCCAGGTCTGGTAGCATAGTTGCCGAAGGTCGCGGAAAGGGAGAGCAGTTTTCTACGATTCCCAAATCTACCATGGTGGGGTATGGCAAGGGGTCACGAGTCGGGACAATCACCTCTGGTACCTCCACTGGCGTTGACCCAGGGTCTCGCAATAGCCGTATACTCTCTACTACGTCCGACGGCTCGCGCAAATTATCTGTAACGTTGGGAGACACTCACGAAAATAAACACCACCCCTTAGCAACGGGGTCGTCTGGTTCACATGGAGGGGGCTCCACTAGCAGCCTCCCTTCATTGACCAGTGGGTCCAGTAAAGTCATGTCGTTGTTTGCCGCAATGTTTCGATACGGTTTCCGTAAATCGTCCAACCCCAGTGCGTCCACGGGACCTTCCCGACCTGTGGTGTCAGCTCCGTTTCGGGTGACCTCTTTGGCCCAGGGGGCTCTACCTCCCACACCCTTACCCGGAACCTCAGGTACTGCCTCACCATGGCCCCCCGCTAGCCAGTCGTGCCAGGTAGCGACCAAGGAGCAACCACCACCACCAGTAGCCCCGCCCACCACGACATCCACAATTCGGTCGGGAGTAGAACTAGCGGAGAGTGATTCCAGCAGCTTGCAAGCCATTAACATGTCCCCTGTTCTTCCCACGACTACCCTACCACCCTCCACTGCACCACTTAACTTGCCAGACATTAAGGACTTTGAGTTATTGAAACAAATATCCCGAGGAGCCTACGGAAAAGTATATCTATGTCGGAAGAAGACTACCGCCGATCTCTTTGCCATTAAAATGATGAGGAAAGCGGATATGATCCGCAAGAACATGGTTACCCAGGCTCTGACCGAGCGCAAAGTGTTGTCGCTCATGAAGACACCGTACATTGTTAAACTTTACTATGCGTTCCACTCCACTGAGTACCTGTACTTGGTCATGGAGTACTTAATCGGAGGTGATTTAGGGTCCCTCATCCAGGGAATGGGAGGGTTCGACCCCGCCATGGCCCGATTCTACGCAGCAGAGACGGCCCTGGCCCTTCATTATTTACACGAAAACGGGATTATACACCGAGACCTCAAACCGGATAATATCCTGATCGACGAACGGGGACATATCAAGTTGACCGACTTTGGTCTGTCCCAGATTCGGATGAAACGCGTGGATCCGGTCCTCACTACCCTTCCCAACCCGGAAGATGATGGGAATGACACGAAGACCACCACGGGTGTTGGTGGGTACCAAGCAGGGGGGGGAGTATCCGCCGTTCCTAGTTGGCTGGCCACTGCTACCCCATCCAAGAGTAGTACCACCCGTCACCGTACCCGTTTGGCACACCCTGATGTAACCTCTACCACCGACACCAATTTGGCGGACAAATCCAGTCGCAGTGCTACTGGGAAAGATCCCGAGGGACGGTTTTTGGGGACCCCCGATTACTTGGCCCCAGAATTGATCCTAGGTACTAAGGACGACCACGAGGTGGATTGGTGGGCCTTTGGGGTGTGCGTATTTGAATTTTTCACCGGCTATCCTCCCTTTAGTGACGATTCTCCTGAGGCCATTTTTCGTAATATTCTCAACCATGATATCGATTGGCCTCTGGAGGTTGCCGAGGGTGATGTCTCCAAACCTGATATGGATCACTCACAGACGTTTAGTCCCTCGTTGACCCCATCCTCGGAACCGGTTCCTGTGGATTCCTTACCCCGAAGTACCCACGTACGTGCGTCATCCAAACTCAAGGAAGAAATAAAGCCCATCAGCAGCCCGTCGGGTTCTAGTGCCAACAGTCGAGAGAGCTTAGTTAGCACCCAGGAACGCCTACACCCCAATCGGTCAACTGTTCCATCCGAGCCAGCGCCCAGCGTAGCTGCAATGGGTGACGAAGGCGAGGATAGTGGCTCCGATTATAGTTTTGAGCCTGCACCTCCACCAGAACCAATGCCCGATGAAGCGCGTGCTTTAATCAACCACTTATTGGAACCGGATCCCCGCAAACGATACAGTTTTGAACAACTTCGCGTTCATCCATTTTTCCAGGACACGGATTGGGAACACATTTATGAACAGGAGGCACCCTTTATTCCCCAACCGGAGGATAACCAGGACACGAGCTACTTTGAACTACGCAACGCCCGGCCCGATATTCAACGACTGTCGACCTTGAGTGCCCATAACGTTCAAAGTTCAGCACCGTTTCTGTACGACGAACGAGGTACACCTTATGTACACCCGTCAGCTTCGTACTCTGACCTCCAAGCTGTACTTGGTTCGCAACGTTCTCGCAAGTCGTCTATGATTTCGGCATCTCGGCGTCCGTCGGGCAGCCAGGATCTCCCTACTTTAAATGTTACCAATTCCTTTTCCGATCTACCCTCGGCAATACAGCAAAATTCCCCTGTCACGGCCACCCGACCTTTACTGGCCGATCTAGGGAGCGGAAACCAAGGTACGATGAAACCCCCGCTGTTGGGTTCCACAGCTCGTCGTCGTCACGCTGCTCCTGCTCCCGAGAGCAGTGGCTCAGGTTCTGCCAGTGAAGTGGACGTATTCGGTCGTTCGTTGCGTTCCATGGGCTCTAGTCCGGTGTGCTCTCCTTTGGGTTGGGGCAGTGGGGCCGGCCCATGCTCTTCTGTTCGTACCCCTACAGGGCTTTCATCGCATAACAGTCAGAATTCCAGTCGTAGTGTGACACCTTCCCGATCCAGTCATTCATTGCGGGCACACCGCTCCCAACCCGGCACCAGCGTACACACGCCACCGGGGTCACCCCGTTACACGATCTCTACGACCACAAGTATTGCCGGTGTGGGCACAGCGACATTACGCTCGCCATCGATTCCAATTTTCCCTCCACCAGAGTTTTTACCTTTGGATGCACCTATGTCTGGGCCTGCTAGTGTTAAACAACGGACCCCCTCCCTTTCCCGGCGGGCCTCTCGACACAGCCACACCCAGTCGCGCAGTAGTATTGCACATACCTCACCTCCCACCCTGGTGGCATTCTCTACCGCCGGGTCCGTACCACCTCGCTCGATCTCTGTGGAGGGTCAGGCTTCGAATATAGGTGAAATTCCACATTCAGCCAGGGCATCTGTCGACTTATCATCCCTTGGTCACGCCCCTTCGCAAACATATTCTGATTCATCGGATTCGGAACTACTTGGCCCGGACGGTGGGCAACCATTGTTACCCGCATCAGATATTGATAATCTTAACCATCCTTCGCTGAGCATGAGTAAAAGGGCGTTTTCATCTAATTTGCGCATTTCGCCCCCACCTCCGATGAACGACTCTCAATTCGATGCGTTCAATTACAAAAATGTGAACTTGCTAAACGACGTGAACAAGGGGATCACTTCCACCCCGAGTACCCCCAATTCACCCCAACCTCAACTTCCCCTGACAGTAGGCGAGGGACCATCGGTCGCTCCGAGCACCTTGTCCAGTCCTATTCTACGAAGCACCGACGCAATGGACGATGGACCGTCGGGTGCAACTCTAGTGTCCCCTTACACCTTGCCGCCGGCCGCTGACGCAGTTTCACGGCCATCCCATCGCTCGGCACCCCCGACAGCAATGGGCACCTTGCGTAACCCGGTCCCTACTACCCCGGTGATGCCCCCCTTTGGGACTCTACCCTCAAGGAAAGGAACCTCGCTATCACCCCAGCCCTTGGCGAGCAAACCACCCCCAATGCCCGGTGCCAATGCTACGCTGGAAACTGCAAGTGGTGGCAAGTCCACTCGGAAACCTCGTCGAATGTCCGGACTATTACCCAACTCTCTGCTAAAATTGCTTTCACCCACACAGGGCACTCCACCCGACCCTAAAACAGCCACGTTGCCGATTAGCCCCAAGCTGCAGGATCATGGGAGTATTACGGCTGGCGTGACTCGAGCCATGTCTTTCCCTCACCCGGCGTCCCCTTACACACCCACTTCCCAGGACAGTGACTCTCGTCCGTTACCAATGGCGGTACCCTCGCGACGGTCTATCAGTTCGGCCCTTTTACCTACCACTCGGCTGTTCCAGGGTAATCCGCTTACCCGACAGAGTAGCGATTTGACCTACCAATCTGATCGAACTTCGTCGGGATCCCCATCGTCATTTTACGCACCCCCTCCTGATGATTCCTTGAGTTGTTCTTCGTGCTCTCCTCGGCTGTCTGTGAATTTGGCCCAGGGACCTGCACCTACCTTTACTCGCCAGCCGCCCCCTGCGACTTGTTCAACCACTTCTCTCTCTAGTTCTCGGACTCAATCGCAGCAGCAGCAGCCGATGGCTAGTGCCAACGCCAGTTCTAGCAGCCAATACCCTAATCAAAGTCCCTCAAATGTAAATCGGGCGGACAATCGTTTGTCTACTCCGGACTATCCGAAAACTCGGAAATCATCTGAGGAAGCGTTACCAACCACCAAATCGTCCGTCAAACGACGAGTACATCGCTCAAAGTCGCTGCTGCATTACATTCTACGAAGCTGATATACTGGGATTCGTAATTCATTCCATATGTAAAAGCACTGTCATCGTTTTAATCCCCTTTTCGTCATTACCGGCTTTGGTACGATAATGGTAAACTCACTTTACGTTTAGGATTCTATTGTATGATAACACTTTCTATCTTTGATCTGAAGTTTGTTGCTCATGTTTTATTCTTCTTGAAAAATATAAGTGAATATGCTCGAGTAAAGTACTTCATCAACCACGATGTATACGAGTTTTTGATTTTAAGGGCAATTTGGTCGATCTTTGTAAGAGTTACTTGCCTGTTTTCCTTGGTTTTTAATACCGTCCTTGAAGACGTTCACACTGGTATACTCCATTACCCTGTGGCTGTGGTAACAATGCAATAGCTTACAGTCCTGATTTACTGTTTAACTTCAGTGCACCTGGTCACGCAGTTTCCACTGTCTATTAATAATAAGAATGTCGTCATAGTTAATATTTTGGAGAAATGGACAGGGATAGAAATGGCAATTACCATAGTTGGCCGGAACCCTTACGATACTTCCCAAGCATACCGTTTATCGTTATTATCTAGTCTGATTTTATTATATTTTTAACATGAAAAGAAATCTATCAGAAGAGGCACCTATTTTACTTGGGACGAGATCCCCGGCCAACGGTTAATCTATCACGATAACGTACTTTAACCGAGTCTGACGAAGAAAAGACATCACCGCCCGAGTGGGGTTCATTTCGCCCTATACTCACACCACCAATTTTAGTACCGGAGTAAAACTTCAACCATACCTTTCTGAACAACGAATAAAAACATTTGGAGGGGGGAGAAGAGAAAGCTCACTCGACTAAATGAAATGTTTTACTTCATTGTTGATGTTTCATGACGAATGTAGGTTGGAAAATTTCCCACGCTTCACTAGTGGCACTTCCTCCTTCCCTTACCATATATGGTTTCCTATGTCATCATTATTGTCTCTGTGAGACGGACAACCCGGTGGCCCACTGTGCAATTTTCCTGGGGATTTATACACTGACTAACTCATTTACATAGTCACTGTATGGAGAGTCCACACTTGTAATTTCTCCTCACCTGGCTTCTCTAACGTTTACCAGGGTCTTCGTCGATGGAATGCCCTTACTTTCCAGTTTATCATTTGACCTAGCCATTTACCCGAGTGATACAAGGTAGTCTGCGCTGTCTAGGAGTTCAAGTCCTGATAAAACCGAGGGATATGACCCAATTTTTTTAAAATTGTAAAGACTAGGGAATACCAGGGTATCTTGGATTCATTAGGAGATTTGGTGATTCGTATTTCCTTACTTCATTTTCCGTCATTTATGCTTCACCTTGGGGTGATAAATATTCCCAGTATCCCTTATTCTTTTCACTTTGTTTGAATTACCGAAAATAATACGGAACAAGGTCTCGCCACTTTTTTAACTTGTAACAAATCGGCGGTTTACTGTTGTGGGGGGAATTCCCACTTTTGCAGAAATGTTATATATCTCCGTCGTTACCTTTCCTTATCCTCCTCTTCCTAGACTTGACCCTAAATTTTGTCACCCTATCTATTTTTTCATACTGTTATCCATTGTGCCATAACCCATGACTTAGCATCGCCACTGTTTTGTTCGCCGTTACCAATAACCACTAACTGTATAATATATATATATATAAATAACGACAGATGTTGCCTACACAGCGTAATTGATTCCTCATTGATAAGTTATTCCACCCTCTGATTTTGCTTCAATCTGCTGTTTTTTTTCTACCGTGCCTATTGGCTTGTTTTACGTCTTGGTATCGTTAGTGTTGATTGTAAAAATTTAAGTTAATTTACACCACCCTCTACCTAAACCCTCGCCACTACAGAATTTTGATACCCTTACTGGATTGTTGCCATTGTTATCCGCGTTTCCCACGCACCATTCCTACTGACCTATGTTGATAATTACCGCCTTGTGCAGCGTTTAGCCCCTCTCGTCTCCGAACGGTATCCCCAAGGTATCTTTTCCACCTGCTAACACCCCCTCCCCAGGTGTTGCTAGGGTCGCTTATTTTCTTCTCCAACGTGTCCTCTTACGGGAAACTGACCACACAAAGATTTCCGCCACACCCCTACCCCTTCCTACTGTTGGTTTGCACGATTATTTTTTATTTTACGTAGAAAACTTGTATCTTATTTTTACTCGTTTCTCCTATTTACTACATCACTATCGACCATGCCTAGGACCAGTGGGGTGTTCCAGACGACCCAAGCCCTTATGCGATTAAAATCTACACGCAAGTTGGATACCTTTGAAGCCAACTACACCCTTACTCCGCAGGTGCTGGGGTCAGGTAGTTGTGGACAGGTTAGACTCGCTGTGCAACGAAAAACCAAAATGGAATTCGCAGTCAAAATTATCAACAAAAAACTCTATCGTAGTCAAAAACCCAATTCCGACCGATATCTCGTTACAGAAATTAACATATTACGCCAAGTCCACCATCGTAACATTGTATCGTTGGAGGCGGTGTACCAGACGAGAGAAAATATTTACTTGGTGATGGAATTGGCCCAGGGTGGGGAATTGTACGAACACTTGTTTGTCCAGGGGAACTATACCGAAACGGACGCCCGACATATCGTATACCAAATTCTACAAGGTGTCATGTATCTACATCTCCAAGGCATTGTGCATCGCGATTTAAAACCAGAAAATCTATTATTGAGGGAACCCCATCCCCAGGCCGATATAATGATTGCCGATTTCGGACTTTCGCGGATCTTGCCTTCCCGATCTAATAACTTGCTGTATACAGCGTGTGGGACTGCAGAATATGTAGCGCCCGAAGTTCTACAGGGCAAAGGGTACGGAAAACCGGTGGATTTGTGGAGTGTCGGAGTCATTGTCTATTGTTTACTATGCGGTTACACTCCATTCTGGGGTGAGGATCCCCCCACGCTTTTAGCCAGTGTGTTGAATGGTCAGTATGAGTTTGACCCTGAACACTGGTATCACATTTCTGACGAAGCCAAGGACTTTGTTACTTCCCTATTACAGCTTGATCCTTCTCTACGACCTACCGCAGCCGAATCCCTAGCCCACCCATGGTTTCGGAAATCCTTTTATACTGCCCCGGTTGATTTGACCCAAATTGTGAAATCGAACCTGGCTGCCAAACTAAACATGCGACGAGCTCTCACTGTGGTCTCCGCGGTGCAGGCCTTCCAGGGGACCAAATCGAAACGGCTCTCCAAACTCAACGATTGGTATCAGCGCGTTACCAAGTATATGACTTCGCCGAATCTTACCCTAGTGGAACACCCTACTAAATCAGTGGGGTAAATTTTTCTGGGGCAAAGCAGTTATTTCACCTTAATTATATTCTGTATCTACAGTCAACGTCACAGTTTTTTTTTAAAAAAGGGGGTTTGAAAGAAAAATAAATAAAAACGTAGCATAAATTGTAACAGATCAATAGTTCCGTTTATTCGCTGGGTTCACATTTAACAAAGTGGAAAATGGTTAGTATGTGATCGCAAAATAAAGCACTTGTCACTCCCAAATGATCGTACGCCCGAATTTCACCTTGAAAACAAGATCTTTGGCAGAAAAACAGGTACTACCCATTATCAAAATTAATCAACATCATCACGATGATGGCAGTTGGAAATAAATCCATAGGTTACAATGTTTTTCTAGGTTTTTTTTTGGAAAAAAAAGTTATGGATAAAAATGTGATAAAAATCTTGGACAAGGGATGGTGCTGCAACTGACCAGCCATTACGTGCTAACGCCGCAACCGTAGAAAAAAGGCGTTTGTTGAAAGTTGACTGTGTTCGGGCAGATATTTGTCATAAAACCCGATAATAAACTGTTCAGGCTTAAAACCGTAACCCTGATACAGGATCATGGCGGGGTTATTCGCCGAAACGTGAAGAGTAATATCACGTCCGGCGGAGATCTGGATTAAATGATATATCATAAACCGACCAATACCGCCCGAGTCCCACCCGGGGGCTACGGTTAAATAAGTAATATAAGCATCTGGGGTCATAAATGCACATCCGATTACCAAGCGACGGTATACTACTACCACGCTACATTCTGGGTAATGTAGAGCTTCGGAAATGTCGATACCGGGCCAAAAGGCATCCGCTAATAACGCATTCACCTGGGGAATATGGCAAGGTTGGACGTAGCAATAATCTACGGGATAAACCATAGTGGGACTTGGCTCCTCCGCGGGATCTCGTAAACGTTTTTCCAGAGGCACTCCACGAATGGCTTCCAATAGTCGCAGTTTGGTAGGTTTCGATTCGTAATCCCGACGTATAAAAGGTTTGAGAGTCCTACCTTTTAAGGGACCAATCCAGGGACGCGTCGTGCCTAACGTATTCCGTTGTTGTAAACGACCATAAAGACGGCACGCAAACGACTGGTGGTAGGGAATTTTGGTTACCCGGGGTTTGGAACGACCCAGCGTGCGAGAGTCAGAGTTAGTATCGAACAACGCACCACTACAATCTTCCAGAGCCGTACCCTCTGGAAAAGTGTGGAGGGGTAAAGTCAAGGATTGCGTTACACGGTCTTCCAAATTGAACAGGTCCAACCCGGCAGCTCGTTTCAACATACGGACCTTGAGTCGACGTTTCAAGCGGGACAATTCCACCGATAACGGGCTAGGCATCGTTTTTAATTTCTGGTACAGTGTTTCTTCGTCGACCGAGGTCATCGGCACCAAGGATGGGCTAGTAGTGCCCGACTTCCCCTGTGGTTGAGTCGAAGGGGCCTGGTAAACATTGGGCAGGTCTGACGGAGATTTCCGCTCAGCTGGGGACTGAACTTCTGGCATAGTAGCTGTCGGAATGGGTGACACAGTTCGCATTCGTTTTGTAATGAGTGGACAATCCTCCGCTTTGTCGATGTGATCGGAATCCTCGGTTCGCTGGGCCATAACTTCCAAAGATCGCTTCACCGCACCCGCACCCTGCTCCGGTGCACCGAGTGGGACAGTTGACGGTCCAGAAGGCTCCGTAGCTGATACAGCCGAATCGGTGGCCACTTGGGCCAAAGTGTCCGAGTCCGAATCCCAAGAAATGATACTGCAGGACGACAGAGTAGACAAAGTGGATAAGGAAGACGGAGAAGAAAGCGGGTCCACAGGAGATGGCGGAGCGAGCAGCCTCGTAGGAATTGTGGGCTCGGATTTAACCACATTTTTGGCAACGGGGGTTTTAGAATGGGAACCAGTCTTGCGTGGTGCCGGGAAGGCCTTTTTATCGGTCGCTCCGGCTGTCTTGGCTAATCGATGGGCTTTACCCTTGGCCTTTTTCACGGGTGTCTTATCCGGCGGAGTTAATTGAAGCAATGCCCAGTACCCTGGCTGGCCCAACTCCTCTGCTCCGGAAACGAACACCGATGGATGAGTAGACAAAACAGCGGAAATGGTATTCTTCCAAGTGTTGGAGCGTTGCTTCCCGGGCTGCAGATCTTCCCAGTGTTCGTCAATAAAAGAGCAAATAACATCACGAAATCGGAAATAACGCGATGATTCAGTCACCCCCAGATGGTACAAGGTCAGCTGCACAATTGATACCCAACTCATGGGTTGGCGAGTGTACTCTTCGGGGCCTTGGGAACATACCGCACACCGAAACACGTAAAAGGAATCCCCTTGGAAAGGGTAACCTGTAGGTATTTGGATACAGAGTAAATGGAACCACTGTCGGCAGCTGGTACATTGGCGCATTACTTCTTCGTCACCATAATCATGGCCGCAATAGCAGTACTGCTTTTGCTCGTTGCGGGTATGCGTATTGTCTGTCCATTTCAACTCTGCCAACTATGACAGGAACGTAAAAATAAGAGTATGGCGGTGTCATAGTGTTGATATATTAGCCTAGGTGTTATCGTTATACAACTCATCAGAACCAGAACGGATGGTTGATACCCACAGGAGAACTATGTCGAAATAACAGTAAACGAATGTGAGGGGAAGGGGACTTACATTATATAGGAAGGATCGAGCAGGTGCTGAAGTCATGGAGGGGAATGAAGATAGAAAAATAAAAATTAGAGTTGGCGGAGGTTTCGATCGTGAATGTAAATAAAGTGAGAGAACTGAACGGCGAAAATAAATAAACGTAGAAATAAATAATAAACAATAGTTAAACAGGTTGTAAAATTGGAATCACTTGAATATCTCATTCAGGAGGTAGTTCAGAAAAGATAGCCACACTGTGACTTGTTGATTCCAGGAGACTGGTCGTATGAACTAAGGGGAAGGGTAGATATGACATTGTTTTTCGACCATATAGGGATAAATCCGCCAAAGTTGAATTGGTTGCTCACAAAACATTATTGGTTAGATTAGTAACTGGTACATTTTTTTTCTCCAAATTGCTATATACATGACAATAGAACACCCAACGATATTCCCTGCCTTCCCCCTTGCTACTCACTGATTGGTAATGGGGGG